>JAJOOS010009943.1:0-35425 GCA_029582725.1 Solanum chiquidenum | reverse complement strand
TTCCAAAGTGTGGGTGGGTAGTGCTTGAATAGGATTCCAAATTTCCAAATGGTTGGATAGCATTCAATTATGTTTGATTTAACTTTGTTTAGTGATATTATGATGAATTTATGTGATTTATATGATAAACTCTAATCTAAATTGATAAATGTGATAATTGTGGGTTTATGCCATTAGAGGCAAATTTGAAGGTTCTTAGGTGATCTTCCTAATTCAATGTTATGAGTAGTAATTGATCAAGATTAGTAATACTTAGACATGAATTGAACTAGACTATATACTACATAATTGATCTTGACTTTTAAAGATGAAATTGATGATTCTTAATAGATCTTCTAGGATTATCTTTATGCATAGAACTTATTCAAGGATAGGAATATGAAATCATGAATTGAATTAGAATTATGAATGCATGATAGATCATGAATAGTAATGATTGAATTTGGGACTTTATGGTGAATTATGCTTAGAATTGCCTATGACTATGGATTATGACTAGAATCACCTAGTAATGAAGTATGTGATTGAAATACCTTGAAATTTAGGTATAATGACAAGATCAAGATAGAAAACTTGAGTATAAGGCTTGTAGTCATGAATGTTGATCACTAAGGTTTTGAGAGGAAAACCAATTTGATGATCTAGATGTGCTAAGGCTTTGCGATTAAAGTCTATATGTGAAATTAGAAGATGAAAGTATAGAATTGTGGTAGGAGGCCTATACCTACCTAATCTACATTACGAGTGCTTAAGTGCACAAAGTCATAGAGCCATTTGAGTTATGCTAGTATCCATGACTATTGTAGAATTCTAGACATGACATTATGTATGGACATGATATGACATGAAAGGTTCTCTCACATAGAATGATTCTAGGTTGAAAGGTTTGCTCATCTAAAATGAATCTAAGTCTTTGGACTATGAAATGTGATGAGGCTTGTGATGATTCCCCTAAATGACCTTTAGATGATAGGAATGTGTGGTGAGTTCCCTTATTCCAAATTAGATAGTTATGGGAGTGTGAGGTGATTACCTCTCATATATGTGTGACTCCCAAGGCAAGAGGTAATTACCCATTAGCCTTTATATTGATCATCGAGGTGATTACCTATGATCTTTATGTGTTGATGTGGAGGAGAATACCTACATTACACATTAATAATGATATGGAGGGGAATACCTATATTACCTTAATAATGATATGGAGGTGAATACCTATATCACCTTAATAATGATATGCAGGCGAATACCTATATCACCTTAAAATGAACATGGAGGCGAATACCTACATTACACATTAATAATGATATGGAGGGGAATACCCATATTACCTTAGTAATGATACAGAGGTGAATACCTATATCACCTTAATAATGATATGCAGGCGAATACCTATATCACCTTAAAATGAACATAGAGGCGAATACCTATGCTTCATTGATATGTATGACTAGAGGTGAATACCCTTGTCTTTATGGTTCATTGATATGTATGACTAGAGGTGAATACCCATTGTCTTTATGATTCATTTTTATGTATGACTAGAGGTGAATACCCTTGTCTTTATGATTCATTGATATGTATGACTAGAGGTGAATACCCTTGTATTTATGACTCCATGATATGTGTGGCTTGAGGTGACTTCCCTTGTCCTTCATGATGAACTAAACATTTATTCCTTGAGGTTACTCCCCCTTGCATCAATGAATATGAGCATGACTAGTTTGGATAGTAGGTCTAGATACCTCTCCACTTCATTCATGACTAAGAGGTGAATACCTTTCTCTTTATGATTTTAAGAGATGATGAACATGAATGATGAACCTAGGGGTCCAGCTTAGCATGGGTAGGATTTGGGGTCTTTTTCATGCATGACACAAGCTTGCCTTAGGGTGACTCATGAGATGTTGGCTCTTATATGATGTATGCTTAGATATGATTGTGCTATAGTTGCCTTCCTTAACATGATATGATTGACTAAGGTGGTATTTGCTTTGTCTTTATGAAGTAATCTATTGAGTAAGACCATAAGAGGGCGAGTATGACTAAGATGACTTCAAGGCTATGCTTAGTATGAAGGGTAGTATGGGAGGCCTTTCATGCATTGCACAAGTGTGTCTTAAGGTTACTTATAAGTATGGTGCCTTTATTGTAGAAAAGATTAAAGACTTAGACCATGTATATAGACTATGACTAAGATAACCAAAAGGGGATACTTGGCTTAGGTAGTATTATGGGATGCTATTCTTGCTTTGCACTTGAATGCTTTTGAGGTTACTTGAGAATGGTGCTATTATGGTATGGGTGACTAAGGGTCAATTATGTTTATACGATATGATGTATCTCCTATGCCCATTAAATATATCTTATGTGACTTGTGTTTATATGATGCTTATATTGGAGACCATGCTATGACTATGATGATTATATTGTGATTATGTTATTGTCTCTTATGCTTATGTCTTATGTTGACTAACCATTTGAGATGATCTTGATTTTGTGTTAGCTTTCATACTTAGTATGTTTTGTACTAACACATTTGCCTACATTCTAACCAAATGTAGGGTAGGAGTCTTGAGTTGCCTTGGTGGCTAGGTTTCAAGGATCTATGAGAGTTGAAGACCTTGGTGAGTCCTCATAGATTCGAGGACAACATCCCCTTTACCTTTATGTCATTTCTTTATGTTCTTAGACTATTGTATGGGATGTGTCCCAAGAGTTTATTCTAAAGTTGTATTAGATGGTTTGAGACAAAGAGTACAGAGAAACTTCCTCTTGTTACTTTTATGAAATATGACTTCGATTGTAAAAGTTTTAAATTATTGTGTATTTTCAATTCTATTACCTATGTTATGATGGAAAGGGCTTGTATTAGACCCCTTCGGGGTTGAGTACGCCGTGTTACGTCTAAGGGGTACCCCTAGGCTGTGACAATTTTATCATATAGTTGTTGTTCTTCATTTGTGTTAAAATTCTTGAATTGAAGTTTTAGTCTCGATGACCTTATTAAGATTATCAATGGTCATTTTCTAATATTCGAATGTTAGAAATTTTGTATTGTCACGTACATTAAAAACTTAAAAGATTATAAAATTTTTACTCTTTATTGAATTTGGTCTTCTACATATTTTAAATTATAATATTTGTTCTTTGATCTAATTAGTTTCTCATTATTATATGGTTTTTATAGATTAGTCAATTATCCCTTTCTCTATTATTTGGTACATATGCATGCAACGTATAAGATATTCAATTTGATGACCTATTATTTATTTCTATCAAGTAGAAGCTAGTTTTCCTTGTCCTTCCATGTCATTGTCGATAAACACTACTAATTATTGCATAATAAATTTATCATGTGAAAGATATAAGCCCCTCATATTCTAAAATTTGCATTTCTTGATTATTCTAGAGTCGGTAAATCGTAAAAATATCTCACTAAGTTCTAAAAAAAAATTAAATTATAATTTTTAAAAACAATGAAAATATTTTGAGATACATTATTTTGAAAAAAAATAAGAACAACTAAAGAATTAGGAACAAATCATGTCAGATGTTTTTTATTCTGGAAGGAAACAACAGGAAAGAAATATAGGGAAAAAAATAATTACAGGTAATCTATATCTATATAATAGGAGTGGTAATAGCACCTATACGTGTCAGCACAAAAAAAAATAGACTTTTTAAATAATTAAAAATTATTAATTACATGTAATTAGGTTAAATAATAAATTACTATTTTATTTTTTAAATATTTTTTAAATTTGAACATTTGTGATTCCTTTTTTTTGCGGAAAAATATTTTTAACTATCTTTCCACAGCCTCCTTATTTATACCAAAATAAATATTAATAATAAAATAATAATCATAATAATCTTAATTTATTATTAAATTAACTAAATTCATTTAAATTTTAAAAATAAAATAAAAGGAAAAAAACAACTGACAACATGATTTTGAGTTCAAATTTTTATTTTTAAAATGTATAACTTCCCACGTTTTTCTAAGAAGAAAAATAAATTGATTGGATACTTTAAAAAATAATTTAAATTTAAAAGATTGTGATTCCTCTTTTTTGTGGAAAAATAATTTTAACTATCTTTCCACAACCTCCTTATTTATAAATAAATAAATGTGTGTAATAATATATATATATACACACACACAACGACAACAACAACAACAATATATACAACAACAACAATATACAACAACAACATCAATAATATATACAACAACAACAACAACAACATATACAACAATATGTACAACAACAACAACATATACAACAATATATACAACAAAAACAACAACAACGACAATATACACAACAACAACAACATATACAACAATATATACAACAACAAAAAACAACAATATATACAACAACAACAATACCACAACCACCACCACCACCACCAACAACAACAACAACAACACCAACACCAACACCAGCACCAACACCACCACAAACAACAACAACAAAAAAATAAAAATAAAAAAAAAAAATAAAAAAAAATAAAATATATATATATATATATATAATACAAGAGGTGATAGTTATACTTTATTTAAATAAAATCTTTAAAATTATAAAAAGAATTTTAAAATAAATGTGGTATAGTTAGATAAATGCTAGCAATTAAAAAAAAGATAAAATTACCACCCATCATATTAAATCATTTCAAAATTTTCTTAAATTAACAGTATGAAATTCCGTAAATTAAAATGAATTTATAAAGGAAAAAAAACAACATTTTCACTTTGAATATATCTCTAAATTTATCCAATAATTTTTTTTAAAAAAAAAACCCATCGTGCATCAATAATTTTAAATAAATAAATAGTAAAACTGCCCACTAATTAAAAGAAATGGTCTCTGAATAAATAGTAAAGCTATCCATCACCTATTTATTCTCTATATATATACAATTAATATGTATAGAATTTAACAATTTTTTCGTTGTATTAGTTCATGTCTCCTATTTTTATAGTATCTTATTTTTTGTAAAAAAAAATTCAATTGTGAATTGATCATTAGTGTTTCCCCTTAGCGTTTTCATGCTTATTTTGTATTTCGAGAATGGTTGGTGTGGCCCCCGATGTGACTTTTAGTGATTTGACCCGTCTTATAGTTGAGAATTTATGATGGGTTGACGTTGGTCAACATTTTGAGTTTCAAGCTTCTTATGGGAATTCTGTCAGTTCTATCACGTCTGAAACATCGAGTTTGAGTAGTAAGGTGGTTGGGAAGGTTACAGAGGCCTTGGGTTGATTTTTGAGTGTTTGGGTGAGATGTTCAGTTTTAAACATTAAGAGTGGTCCGTGATGGTAATTCCATCATTTGATCTCTTTCTAGAAATCCAACGATTTCATTAAGTCTAGAATGTAGAATCTAGTGGGGTAGTATGTCTTGTTTATTTTTGTCGGACTCCGAACAATTTTTGAAGGTCCATTAGAAGCATTTTTCCTTGTGTTGAGTTGTTGTTTTTCAGTTTATGGTGCGGGTTAGTTTTGACCTTTGCAATCGCGGTCCTTGGGATCACGATATTGATGTATTTTCTCTGTGGCCTTCATGATCACGAGCCGATGGATCGCGATCGCGATGAACCCTTTGTTTCCTTAGACTTCGCGATGACGGACATGGGGTTTTGCGATCACGATGTGAACCTTTGTGCCTTCACGATCGTGAATGTTTGTGGCTCGCGATTGCAATGAACATTTTTCACCTGTACTAACCTAGTTTCGAGTTTTTTTAAAATTTTTTCTCAATTCCACCATTTTCAATCTTTGGGAGCTTTGTGGAGGCTATTCGTGGAAGCATTGTTGTGCAAAATCATGTGGGTAAGCTTTGTTTACCAATTCCTTGTTGATTCCATCAATTCATATCATCTAAAACACTTTGAAATCTTGATTTCAATGTGGATTTAAGGGGGTTTTCCCCTTAAGTTGGAAAATAGGCATTTTCTTGATTTGGAGTCTGTGTATTGATCGATTTTAATGGGGTTTACAACCACGAATCCCTATTGACTAGTATAACATGTTTTTCAACTAAAAATTTGATTTCACTCTTTTGGTTTCTGAAGTTATTTTTGGACTATTTTACTCCCTATTTCTAATCCTATCAATATGGGTATCATTGAGCTCCTTTTGATGAACTCTAGTCAAGTGTGGAGTGACTAGTAATATGAGTCTTAGAAGTTGGTAAGCATTGACCTCATGTTTTAGTTTGTATTGATGCCTATTTGTGATTCTTAGCTTGTGTGGAGGCTTACGTGATACCTTTAATTGTTGTTGATGCTGTTGATGCTCAGTCGGTCTAACCTACTAAGTACATGTGGTTCGTACTCATCCGTAATTATATTGTCCCTTTGATATAGATCCTAGTCAGGGTGATCCTCGTAGTTTTTGATTGGATCCAATGCTTTATTCTCTTTCAGAGTTATGGTGAGATCCTGCTTTCCAGATTGCCATTGTTCTCTATCTATCATTTAAAGTCTATAACTTTCTTTTTGAAGACTTGAGATGCATTTTAAATTCTAGAAATCTATTAGATGCTCTTTATACTTATGCTATCAGGTTTTTGGAATTTCGTTGTTGTTTCTTATTGGTTATGGCCTAACTTCCCTTTGGAAGTCTTGTATGTCTGAAAGTCTTCGACTTACACACTATTTTTGGGTTCTCGGCATATATGCCATTTTGACCTTCCCTTTTGGATTGTGACAAATATATCGAAGTGTTAGGTTCACTAGTTCCATAAGTTAAAGAGCAGGGTGTCTAGCAGAGTCTTGCGGATCAATACGTAGATGTTTGTACTTATTTTTGAGAGGCTATAAGATACCTAATAGGAGAAATTCCTTTCCTTTGATCCCTCTTGTGTGAATTATTCAAATACAATGTTGCATGCCTCTAATCTATTCTCTCTGCACAGATGGTGAGGACTAGAGCCAGTACTTTAGAGGGCGAGTTCGAACCTACTGACCGAGCCCTAGTTCATGGGTAAGGCAGGGGATGCAGTGGAGTTAGGGGTCGTGGCCAAGAAAGAGAGGCATCACCTGCTCAAGATCGATCTAGGGAGGCATCGTCTGAGCCTGTATATGAACATGCTAATGTTATTGAGTAACAGACTAATGAGGGGATCAACTAAGCCTTTTTTGGTTCCAGAAAATTCTCGAATGCTTCAGTTGTTGATCATCAGGTTATTGGCTAGATTGGATATTGCCCCTACTTCTGGTACCCTATAGGTACTGTAGGTTCTCCTATTATAGTATGCGCTATACCACACATTTAGGGGCCTAGCATGGGATTTCAGACTCTTGGTTCCTTTTTCAATACCTTTTTGATACATCCGAGATTTGCAGTTCCACCGATTTTGGCTAGTACAACCATGTCGGTTGCGGAGTAGAAATGTTTGGAGGGATTTGTTAGATTGGCACCTTCCAGGTTCAACGACACAGCTAGAGAGAAGGCTTATGATTTCTTGACAAGGTGCCTGGATAGGTTATTCAACTTAGGTATTTTAGAGGCTCATGGGGTGTCTTACACCTCTTATGAATTTTCAAGAGTGGCCAATGAATACAGAGATCCGTTCTTGCTCGTAGGCCTGTTGTTTCTCAAACTATGGGTTGGGATAAGTTTACAAGGTGTTCCTTGAGAGGTTTGTGTCCTATAGCCTTCGAGATTAGTGCAGGATTGAGTTTGACAGATTGGAGTGGGGCTCCTTAATAGTTTCATGAGTTTTCCCATTATTCCATGTCGAGTATTCCTAGAGAGTTTGAGCGGATCTATAAGTTGGTACAACGGGTTATCAGTTATCGCTAGGAAGCTACAAATTCACTTGTGCTCTCAGGTGGTACATTCTAGAGTATTATTGACTATTCCAGGATGATTGAAAGTATTTGACGTGCTATATATGGTAGCGATACCAAGAGGTTCCATCACTAGGGTAAGTTCAGTGGTCATTCATCAAGAGGTAGAGATTATCCAAGTCAGGGCTCACGGGGTTATCATAGTAGACCAATGCAGAATGCTATTTAGAGTATAGATGGTGTTAGTGGATCAAAATCTAGTCAGACCGGTCATGGTAAGTATAGTTGATCCTCAGGTCAGGAAAGGTGTGTAGACTCTATTAGTTACTCTTAGTAGGGTTCAAGTCCCCGTGGTTGTTTTTTGTTTGTGTGGAGTTTGGGCATAAGGTAAAGGATTACCCTAGATGCGCTGCTTCTACTCTCTAGTCACGATCACATGCTACTGGTTCTACGCCAAATTCAGTGGCATGAGGTACTTCACAGTGTGCTAGAAGTGGTGCCAAGGGCACCAATGGTGGACCTCAGGGAGCTTGAGGCAGTACTCATGGTTGCACTCAGACTAGTAGTGACCGTAAACTGTTATATGCTATAGATAGATATGAGGCTTCAGATGAAGCGATCACATGTATCGTTCCAGTTTGTTATCGTTCTACTATAGTATTATTTGTTCTCGGGTGGACCTATTCATATGTGTCTACTTATTGTACTATCGGTATTGATCATATGTGTGAGTCCCTTGCTCTGCCTATTAGTATCTATACCCCGATAGACGATTTCTTAGTGGTGGGTTGGGTGTATTGAGGGTATGTTGTGACATTTTTTGATAGTGAAACTGAGGCAAACCTAATTTTTCTCTATATGCTTGATTTTAGGCGATATTAGACATGTATTTGTTATCTCCCTTTCACGTGATCCTAGATTGTTATGCTAAGACCATGACCTTAGCTTACCCTAGTTTACCTTGATTGGTGTGGAAGAATGCTCTGAGTTCATATTCGAAGGGAGTGATATCTTTTCTTTGTGCCCGTTTTATGATGGAGAAGAGATGCTTGTATTATTGTCCCATGCACATGATCATACCAAAGATACATCCCCTTTAGATACAACGAGGGTGGTGAAGTGTTTGTGGATGTGTTTCCTATAGACTTATCGGGTGTTCCTCCATACGATGATATTGACTTTGTGATTGACTTAGAGTGGGCATCATGCCCATTTCCATATCTCCTTACTAGAAGGCTCTGGTAGAGTTGAAGGAATTGAAGGCTCAATTGGTAGACTAATTGCTGAAAGGGTTTATTCGACTTAGTGTATCACAGTGGGGCGCACTGGTCTTATATTTGAAGAAAAATGATGGTAGTATAAAGATATATATTGATTATCAACAACTGAACAAGGCTTGAAGATTAAGTATCTTCTTCCCCACATCAATGATTTGTTGGACCAGCTTCAGGGTGTATCAGAGTACTTAAAAATTGACTTGAGGTCGTGCTATCAACAGTTGAGATTTTGGGATTCTGATACTCCAATGACCGCCTTCAAGACTCATATTGGGAATAATGAGTTTGTGTTCATGTCTTTTGGACTAACTAATGCCCCGTCTGCTTTTATGGAGTTAAAGAACCGAGTATATCGGCTTTCTTTGGATTTTTTGTGATTAATTTTATTGATGGTATCTTTGTTTACTCCAATAATGAGGCCAATTATGTTTGTCACTTTAGGACCGACTTCATAGATTGGAGGAGAAGTTGTATGTAAAATTCTCCAAGTGCAAATTTTGGCTTGAGTCCATGGCTTTCTTATGTCATGTGATGAGCAAGGAAAGTATTATGGTTGATCCAGTTAAGCTTGCGAAAGTTCGTGATTGGGTGAGACCTACTTACTCTACTGAGATTTGGAGTTTCATCGGGTTAGCCGGCCATTATAATTGGTTGGTTTAGAGTTTCTCTTCCATCACAACCCCATTGACTAAGTTGACTCAAAAGACTAGTATTTTAGTGTACCGATGAGTGTGAGGCGAGCTTTCAAATGTGTCATGACCCAAGGTAGACCCTAGGTGTTACATGGTGTATAGGACCCCAAGAAGCCCTACACAAGCCACTTAGCACACATCATACAGGAATATAGAAATTCAAGTGAATTTAAAAGATAATTTCAAATCATTAGAGTTTTACAAAAGCAAAGTGGAAGTCTAACAATGTCTCAAAGACAACTAATACAAAGAGTGGCCAGGACGTAACCCATACGTGTCATACAATCTGAAAGTGAAGACATAAGAAATAAAAGATCGGTCCTCAAAACATGAGGACTCACGAATCTTCAAACTTCTACTATGAGATCCCTAGCTATGGAAGTGTAAATCTCGAGGGTCGAACCCTACATTGTTAGGAATGTAGGCAAGAGTATGCGTTAGTACTAGAATGTACCAAGTATGATAGCAATGCATAAAACATATGAAAACTTGTTAAAAAGAGCTTTTCGTGACATGCAATGACCAAGCTAAAACACAAGGAAAAGGTTTAGAAAAATAAGTCATAACACATGGTCAATGCTAGCTAACATCTTTAAAAATCTTTGTGAGATACTTTAAAAGTAACCTTAGTTCATTATTGTGAGGGATTTACCTATAACCTACACATAAGACTATATGAGCTATTAATATGGAATCCAATGTCTACCTCACACCGAAAAGAGATGTTCTCACTTGCCAAGGTAAAATACATGAATTTGTAGCTTACGTGGATCCACTAGCTAATGTCTATCTAGACAACATATGATTATTCATAGTTTATGGGACATGGGTAATCGCCACTTGTCCACTCGGTGCTAAGCATAAATCCCACGGAAATATGGACTATTCCTAACTTTCCTTATCATTCATAAGACATGGGTAATCAACACTTGTCTTAGCATTAGAGGTCATGGGTGATCGCCACTTGCCTTATTATTAAAATAGCTCCTTAACTTTGATTCATTTTAGGTGAGAAGACCTTTCAACCTTAGAATTCTTTATGTGTGAGAAAACTTTTCACATTCATGTATTGAGTAATTATGTGAGAAATCATTCCACAACAATAACCAACAACAACAATATTTATGCTTTACTCTCAAGCAACTTACATCATTTTTCATCAATTACATAAAAACATGCATATTTCGATAATTCACCTTTCATGGTTAAAAACCCACTTTGAATCATCAAGATTTAGAAAAGATGGATTAAGCATGGGTTCATGGGGATTTATCTAAAAACATGGAATTTATCTCAATTCATGCATAATAGTTCATAAAACAATCAAATAATTCAACATTGAAGGGAACCCATGACATATACTTCAATTGGGGATTCCTAACTTTAAAATTGAGAAATTTGGGAACTCTATGGAGGAAAGGGCTCCATAGATGAAGATAACCATACATCAATGCTAAAATCTTGACTTCAATAGAGGAATTGGAGACTTGACTTGAAATGGTAACTTCTTCCTTCAACTTCTAGTGAGAGAAATATTGGAGAGGAAAACTTGTTCTTCTTTTGTGAATTTGAGAGAATTACTTGAATTAGGAAATGATAGGGTCAAAAACGTTTATATAGGGCTTCTAGTAGAGGGTAACATGACATAGTATTGAGCTAGTATATTTAGGAAAGACCCAAAAGCCTCATAAAATAACTGCCGACACCCATCGATGACCCGATCTACAGTCCATTGGTCAGACCATGGACTGTACCAGTTGGTCGTTGTTTGGGTTCAATAAATTTAAAAATGGGACTCCTAACGATGGACCCATGTACAGTGTGTGGGTCCACCTACAAACCGTACATGCCCCATCGTGGGTCTCACTTTTGATTCTGCAATTTCTCTAAGTCTGGGACTCACCTACGAAACCTACCTATGACTCGTACAATGAACAATGTGCCGTCCTGGTGAACCGTAGGGAAGTTCTTGAACTTGATAAATTTTAGGGACCCAGGCTGGCCAACCACGAGTAAGACCTACGGTCTAATGTCAGTCCACGGGTTGTGGGTGGCTCAGGGGGGAGTTACTCCAGATCATGAAAAAGCTACAGTTCTACCTTTTTGAATCCAAGGTGTTATAAAATTCTTAAGGATTTATTGACTTCAGCACCTATCTTAGCATTACTTGAGGAGGGTGTGGCATTCATGGTATTCTGTAATGCTTTGAGTGTTGGTCTAGGTGGTGTGTTAATGCAAAAGGGAAGAGTTGTAGCCTATGCTTTTCGATAGCTGAAGGTATATGAGAAAACTACCCTACTCATTATTTGGAGTTAGCAGTAGTGGTCCTTGTTTAAAAGTAATGGAGGCACTATATCTATGGTGTGATTGTAGCCTGGAGTATCTCTTTTCTAAGCCAAATCTTAATATGAGGCAACGTAGATGGTTGGAATTGTTGAAGGACTATGACATCACC
Organism: Solanum chiquidenum; assembly: GCA_029582725.1. Taxonomy (NCBI): domain Eukaryota; kingdom Viridiplantae; phylum Streptophyta; class Magnoliopsida; order Solanales; family Solanaceae; genus Solanum; species Solanum chiquidenum. The sequence continues at coordinate 23,192 of JAJOOS010009943.1, read as the reverse complement.
ATTCTTTATCATCCGAGCAAGGAAAATGTGGTAGTAGATACTTTGAGTCAGAAGACACCTATTATGGGTAGTGTAGCCTTTCTTAAGGCGAAGGAGAGGCCTTTGGCTTTAGAGTTTCATTTGTTGGCTAAAAAGTTGGTTCCACTTGATATTTCTACACCTCATTGTGTTTTAGCCTTCATCAAGGCTAGGTCTACGTTGATGGATCGGATTCGTGCTCTCCAGTTTGAGGATGAGAAGTTGAGAGTGATTCAGAACAAAGTGTTAAAAGGTGAAGCTAAGTTGGTGTCTCTTGATCCCGAGGAAGTTTTAAGGATTTTTGGTAGTATTTGTCTTCCTAGAGTTGGTGGTTTGGTGCGTGTGACATTGGAGGATGCTCATTATATTAAATACTATATTCACCCTAGGGCGTCTTTGATTCGAAGCAACACTATTGGTGGTGTCATATGAAGAGTGGGATTGAGGTTTTTATGGCCAAGTGTTTGAATTATAAGCAAGTGATGGACGAGCATCAAAGACAGGGTGGTATCATGCAAAGGATTCCCATCCTTGAGTGGAAGCGGAAGTTCATTACTATGGATTTTGTGACTGGATTATCCTTCACTTTGGGTAAATTTGATTCTCTTTGGGTTATTGTGGATTGGTTGACCAAGTCAACTCATTTCATTCTAGTGAAGACTAACTATAATGCGGAGTAGGTTGTTAGAATCTACAATGGTGAGATTGTTTGGTTGCACCGAGTGCCCATTTCTATTGTGTCTGATAAAGGTGCATAGTTCAACTCTCATTTCTGGAGTTCTCTGTAGGAGCAGATGGGTACCAAGCTTGAGTTGAATACCTCTTTCCATCCTCATGCTGATGGTCTGTATGAGCAAACTATTCAGGTGCTTGAGGATATTCTCTAGGCTTGTGTCATGGACTTTGGTGTTCATTGGGACAAATCCCTACCTCTTGCAAAGTTTGGCCAAACCCATCAGCGGCTCCCTTAAGTTGGCACTAAGTTTTACTTAAACACCTTAACTGGACGATGATCATTTTAAACACCTCATGTAGGGAGTTGTTGTATCATTTTGACACATTTTGCTGACATGTCAAAGTGAGTGTTATACAGTCAGCAATAGAGCGTGAAAGGCTCAATTTAGCTATTTTATTTTATTTTCTCTTCTTCTTCTTCTACATTTTTCTAGTCACCACCTCCCACTTTTTTTTGAAGCTTAAATTCCTTAAATTGGGGTCAATTTTCTTTATTCAAATCTTTTTTCAAGTCATTTTTCTTCTTTCATTGTTGTATTACTTTTCTACATCTACAATCACCTCCCTCCACCTATATTGTCGGAAAAATGAATACCAACATTACTATTTCATATTTATTCCCTTTTTCTTTCTTCATCTCCCTCTTTTCTTCCCACAAACCAACACTAAAAAGAAAGAAATAAGGATATACATGAAAAATAGTAAAAAGAAGAACTAATTTAAAAACAATTACAAACGAGATTTTGAGTGTAATGAAAATAGATAAGTTTTTATAGAAAAGGAGGGTAAGGTACCATCACCGCTCTCCACCTTTTTCGTTAGAAAAATAGATACCAACACTCATATTTTATATTGTTTTGTTTCTTTCTCTCCATCCTTCCTCCTCCTCTCATTTTCTTTCAAAACAATACCAAAATAGAAAGAAAAAACAAGATCTAAAACAATTAAAAAAAACACGACTACTATTGGGGCAACAAGGAGGAGGTTAAATTGATTTTTATTTTAATTATTAAATAGATTTTAAAATATTTTTTAACTTAAAATGAAACATTTAATCATTTAATTGGTTGTTTGTCACGTCATCAACGAGTGTATTACACTCTCTTTCAGCTCTTTGCTTATTGTAAGATAGGTGTCAAATTATCTAGTGGGACCCTACATAAGGTGTCTAAAATGAACATCATCCAGTTGAGGTGTCTAAGTAAAACTTGATACCAACTTTAGGGGGCCACCGATGGATTTAGCCTGCGAAGATTTCCTATAACAACAGTTAACATTCCAACATTCAGATGGCACTGTTAAGGATATATATGGGATGAGGTGTAGATCTCCCATTGGTTGGTTCGATTTATTTGGGGTACGACCTTGGGGAATTGATTTGTTGAGAGACTCCAGGGATAAAGTGAAGTTTATTCAACAATGCCTTGTCAGCGCATAAAGTAGGCATAAGAGCTATGAAAATAGACGTGTCTTTTGCTATTGGTGAGTAGGTTTTGCTTAAGGTGTCACCCACCAAGGGTGTGATGAGGTTTGGAAAGAAAGGAAAGCCCGGTCTGTGGTTCTTTAGATTTTTTGAGATTTTGGGGAAGTGCGGAGAGGTATCCTATAGGTTGACTTGCCTCTAAGCCTTTCAACGGTCCACCCCGTATTTCATGTATGCTTAATATATACCGTCATGATTATTCTCGTGTGATTCTGTGGGACTCAGTTTCTTGGATCAAAATCTATCCTTTGAGGAGGAGCTAATATGCATCTTGGATAGGCAGAGTACGCAATTGAGATTGAAACATATTGACTGAGTTGAGGTGTAGTGGAGACACTAACCTATTGAGGAAGTGACATGGGATGTGGAGTCCAACATGCTTCGTATATACCCCAGTTTTCACCTCTTTAGGTTTGTTATTTTGCTTTTCATTCGATGACAAACACTTGTTCTAGTGTTGGATAGTGTAATGTCTCATTTGTTTTTGTAAATTTGTTTTTAATTGTGAACTAACCATTTTTTCCTCCCCATTAGCATTTTATGCTTAGTTTGTGTTTCGGGAATGGTTGGTGTGGTTCCCGTGTATTTTTGGTGATTTGACCACTCTTGAATTGAGAATTTATGTTAGGGTTTACTTCGGTTAATAGTATAAGTTCCGATCATCGTATGGGAATTCTATCAGTTCCATCACATCTGAAACGTTGACTTTGAGCTAGTAAGGGGATTTTAAGGTTTTTGAGGCCTTAGGTTGAGTTTTGAGCATTTGGGTGAGATGTTGAGTTTTAAGCCTTAAGTCTGGTCAAAGAGGGTAATTTCATCTTTTTACCTCCTTTTAGAATTTTTGTGATTCTATTGAGTCTGAAATGTAATATTTTGTAGGGTAGCATGTCCAATTTAATTTTATCAGACTCCGAATGATTTCCAAGGGTCCATTCGAGGGCATTTTTCTTTGTGTTGAGTTGCTAATTTTTAGTTTCTGGGAAAGTCAGTTTTCTCTTCGTGACTGTGGTCCTTGGGCTCTCGATTGTGATGTATCTTCTCTCTGGCCTTTGCGATCGCGATCCATCGTCTCGTGATTGCTTTAAAACCTTTGTTTCTGAGCCTTCGAGATTACAGGCATGGGATCTCGCGATTGTGATTTGAACTTTTGTGCCTTCGGGATCGTGAGAGTTATTGGCTCGCGATCGCTATGAATAATTTTTACCTGGATTGAACTTAAATTTAGGATACTTTCCATTTTTCTCAATTCTACCATTTTAAATCTTTGGGAGCTTCGAGGAGGCTATTCTTATGCAAATTAGTGTGGGGTAAGCTTTCTTTATCATAAAAAACACAGGTAAATCTTGATTTCAATGTGGGCTTTTTTTTGGGGAGGGGGGGGGGGTGGGGTTCCCCTAAGTTGGAAAATTTGTATTTGATTTTCTTGATTTGAAGCTTGTTTCATGATCAATTTTATGGGTTTTTCAACCGGGAATCTCTCTTGACTAGTAGAACATGTTTTTCAATTGAAAATTGGATTTTACCCTTTCAATTTCTTAAGGGATTTTTTTGACTTTATAACCCCTGGTTTCTAATCCAATGAATATGGGTATCATTGTTCTCCTTTTGATGAACTCTATTCATTCTTGATAGTTGAGGATTATTTTTGGTGATTGGGTGGTTGAGGAAGTGCTTTGAGTGAAGTTTTGACCTTCGAGATATGTTTGGCTATCCATCTTTTACACTTAGATGAGCAGTTAACCATTCTTAGGAATCCAACTGTGAAATGAGAAGTAGTATGAATCTTAGAAGTTGGTAAGCGTGGACCTCCTAGGTTAGTTCATAATGATGCCTATTCGTGATGCTTAGCCTGTGTGGAGGCTAGTGTGATACATTTAGTTATTGTTGATGCTCATTCGGTCAAACCTACTGAGTACATGTGGATTGTGCTCACCCCTACTTTTGTTATCCCTTTGATGCATATCCTAGTCAGGTTGATACTCGTAAGGGTTGATTGGATCCATCGGTTTCTTATCTTTTGAGTTGTGTTGTTCTTTATCGCCATTGGTCTCCATATATACTTTAAAGTCTTTAACTTTGTTTTTGAAAACTTGAAATGTATTTTAGATTCTAGAAATATATTAGATGCTCTTTATACTTATGCTATCCTGTTTTGGGAGTCGAGACGAGCCGACTTCACTGTGTATCAACTTGATTGGCCAGCCAGATACATATACTGAGACAATACCATTTTGGTCTCCTCTGGTAACCTGAACCAAGTTTCTGAGGCCTTCTTGGCTAGGTTCACTCCTCTAAGCGTTAGAGATCACGGTAGGGATAAGTTTTCCAGGTTGGAGTAGGGTTCTATGTCTGAGTATGAGGCGAGATTTCATTATCTCTCCCATCATTCCACCATAATTCTACCTACTAAGTGGAGAGGGTTAGCTGTTTTATTCGTGGGTTGAGACATCAGTTGCAGATTGAGGCTCAATCTATGGTCTCATTGGGTTGCTCCTTTCTAGATGTTGTATATGAATCCCACACTACTGAGAAACTCCATCGTGAGGCCTAAGGGGGTAGCAAAGAGAGATCTAGATATGAGGGTAGAAATAGTAGGGCTCGTTCCAGGCCTACAAATTTATATGATAAGGCTAGACAACTATTTCAACAAGGTCAACCTAGTCAGCCTGTTTAGGCCTCATTATGGGGTTTACAAGGTGATCGATATAGTCAGAGTCTGGTTGGCTCTAGCCAAAGTCATGGGTCCCAGGCTAGTGCTTCAGGCCATGGTGGTCGTTCTTCTAGGAGTAGATCAATATCGGGTTGATTAGACTGTGGTGAGTTAGGTCCCTAGGCTAGAGATTACCATTTATGTGGATAGATTGCTCCAGTTCCATAACTAGCTCCATCAGCATCACCTCTAGCTAGAAATCGAGGTTAGGGTAAGGACCATCGCAGTGGATAGTAGGCTATTCGGGGTGGTCCCCTGGGTGGCAAGTTGGCGGTAGGACTGATGGCCAGGGTATAGGTAGACCAGAACATTTCTATACAGCTCCAGCGAAGGTAGATGCTGAGGTATCAGATTATGTGATCACATGTATGATTCTTTTATGCCATCAACCCGCCTTGGCTTTATTTGATATAGGCTCTGCCGATTATTATGTGTCTATTTCTAATGATTCTTGTATGGGTGTAAAGTCTAAGACTATGACAGTGTCGTTGCATGTATCGAACACCGTGAATGAGTCTTTAGTACTGGATCATGTGCTTTGATCTTGCTTAGATACTATGCAGAGGCCGAACTCCCGAGCTGAGCTTATATTGTTAGATATGCTTGATTTTGATTTGATTTTCGGTATAGACTGGTTATCTTACTACTATGCAATTTTAAATTGTTTCTCTAAGATTGTTACCTTAGCCATGCATGGTGTTCCCCTGGTGGTGTGGCAGGTCCCCTTTAGTAGTACACTAGTTGGAGTTATCTCTTTTCTTCAAGCTCGGGAGCTAGTGGCTAGCAGGTGTTTGTCTTAATTGGCCTATATGAGTCATGTTAGTACGGAGGTCCCTTTATTTGGGTCCATTCCAGTAGTCCATGATATTGTAGATTTGTTTCTTACCAACCTATTTAGCATACCCCTAAATGGTGATATTGATTTTTCTATTGTGCAGGCTATTTCTATTCCGCCATCTCAAATGGCTCCTTAGAGCTCAAGGAGCTCCATGTTAAGATTCAGAATCTCTTGGCTAAGGGATTCATTAGGCCTAGTATGTCTCCTTGGGGCACTCCTATTTTGTTTGTGAAGAAAAAGGTCAGTACAATACACATGTGTATTGATAATAGGGAGTTGAATAAGGTGATAGTGAAAAACCGCTACCCCATGACTAGGATTGACGATCTATTTGACAACCTTCAGGTTGCCACAGTTTTTTTAAAGATTTATTTGAGGTCTAGTTAGTATTAGCTGAGGATTAGGGAACTGGACATCCCTACGACTGCATTTAGGACTCGATATGGCTAACATGAGTTCCTAGTGGTGTCTTTAGGGTTTACTAATTCCCCTGCTATCTTCATTGACTTGATGACACATGTATTCAGGCTGTATCATTATGTGTTCATCATTGTGCTCATAAATGATATTCTAGTATACTCGTAGAGCACGAGTGATCATGAGCAACACTGATAAACGCTGAACCACACTGATGAGTTCGAAATTTGGACTCATTTAGGGATTTATTTGGATAGATTTAGTGTCCCCAAATGCTTATTTTGTGCCAATAACTGATATAAAATCCTTGATTTCCAGGTATTTGGATTGAAGAACAAAAAAAGGACACTAATTTGTTAAAAGGAACGAAGCGAGCTGAAACAAGGAAGAAAAGAGAGCCTGGTGATCGCCAAGTCCATTTGGTGAGTCGTCGAATGTCCATTACCTCACCTAAAGTTCTAGTGTGCCAAGACCTGAAGGAGAAAATCAAGTTAACGAGAGAAAGGAGCAGTCTGCGGATCACCGAGTGGTTCCGTGATGCAGTGTTAGATCGGCCAAAGTTACAGACCTTGAGGATGCTGAAGGCCAAAGCAAGAAGGCGATGGAATGGGTCAAAGGAAGGATTGTCGTGCCCGACTTACTGCACTGAATGGTCATTTGCAGCACATTTTTGGTGAGTATTAATACGTTTTTAAAATAGCTATCTAGTATCAAATTTTATTCTAAACATTCATTAGAGTAATTTTTAGTTTGAACTCTGTGTTTTGAGACAAGTTTTCCTTAGCTTTGAAGAATTGAAGATTCCATTTTGGAGAAATTAGACGTGGGTCGTTTAAATTCTTCAATTTAGACCTTTGTAAAGACGAAATCAGTCTTACCCAGTTGATGGAAACACAATTTGGTAACGATTTTTATCTTTTTATGATGTCTAGCTAAAACTCCAATTCTTAGGGTGTGATTATGTGATTATGGGCTGATTTAGTATGGGTATTGCTAATTGTTAGTTTAAATGCTGTTTAGAAGTGATTTCAATATGTAATTGTGGTTCAATTTAAAGAATTGTAGTTGCAAATACAGTTCTACCTTCGTGTTTTTGGCTTGCTCGAGAGAGAGGTTTTAAAACCAAGATTACTAAATTGATGGTCTGTGGGTATTGGGTTGTCATGGGTTTAGCTCGAGAGAGTGAATCCTAAACCCGTTTCCACACATTCAGCTCGAGAGAGTGAATGGACTAAAGCGTTGGCTGTTCTTATTTGCATGCTTGTCGATGTTCGAGAGAAATTGACTTGATTCAGGGTAAATTGTTCGAGAGAAAGTTTACCTCCTGTATAGTCTAGCTTATTCATTAATTTACAGCTAGTTTCTAACAGTTGCAATTATCCATTTGTCTACATTAGCCTATAATCGAATAACATCCCAAGAACCCATCTCATTATTGTCATCTTCGTATTATTTGTTGTTGTTGTAGCTGATAGTTAAAACCAAAACCTCCTTATTTACTTTTGTCACCCCTTAATTTGAAGTATGTTTTTATTCGTTAATGTCTATTCCTATGGCTGCTATGAACATAATTGTACTTTCCTATTGAATCTTAAACACGTACCACTCCCTGTGGGATTTGACCCCAACTCATTTAGTTGGATTATATACTGACTAACGATCGTTGACTCTTAGAACTGGCTTAAGTGTCTTTGATAGAGTTATTCAATCAAAATGGCACTGCTGTCGGGGAGTGGTGTTGGTTAAGATTCTTTAGTTAAGTTGAATTTTGTTCTTGTTAGTTATAGTTGCATCTACTTATTTTTAGTGTTGGTTTTCATGTTGCTTGTTTAGAACAGAAGGAAGGAGCATGTCTTGTAGCAACAATGACCAAATGGATCACTCTCCTTTGAGAATGATGATTCTTAGGGATAACATCCTAATTTTCAGGCAAATGGAGGGTGAGTCAATCCATGAATTGTGGCGAAGATTTAAGTCACTATTGCTGCAATGCCCAACTCATGGAATCTCAGATAACATGCTACTTGACTGCTTCTATAGAGGTCTTGGTCCGGAGAACACAGTAGTGGCTGACCAAATTTCTCCAGGTGGTCTCAGATGATATGCAATAGCAACCCAGCACCTTCATCATATGGCCAAGACCAACAAAGACACTGAGAAAGACCAAATTTTGGCCACACTGTTGACTCAGCTGGATCTCGTGGACAAGAAGATTATGGAATTTGAAGTACCAGACAAAAAGAAAGATCGGTACATTCCCCCTCACGGGTGAATGAAGTCCAAGGAACATGACGGTGGAAAAATAGAAAAGATACTCTCTCTCATTCTCCACAGAGTCGAAGAACACGACAAAGTGTTGAATGAGAAAAAAGAGAATCTCTCACTGCAAAATCAAATGACTGTTTTCCATTCCATATCTATTCAGCTCCTAGAGACCCAAGTGGGCCATGTGTTGTCTCGTCTCTACCCAATGAATCAAAATTGAGTGAGGAATTGCATCGTTCCACGACGTTAACTAAGGTGCTTCTTGGGAGGCAATCCAAGATTCTATTGCTTTAGTTTTTGTTTTAAAAATAATTGTGTGTTGATTTTGCAGGTTGAAGTGTAAGATATGTTTGAAAAGTGCAGATTGGCGAGCGAAATGTCCAGTCGGAGACTCGTCGAAGAGATCGGTGAGCCCGACTTGGACTGCTGTTGGATTCAAGAAATCTTAAGGGTGGAGTCTATAAAACTCAGTGAACCCAGGAGCAAATCAGCGAGTCGTTGAACGGTCGGTGATCGCGACTTAATCCATCGTTTGGACCCCCACATTAACTGGAGGTCCTGTAAAACTCAACAAGGTAAGTTTCCACTTGGCATATCGTCAAGTGGGTCGGTGAGCAAAACTTATGTCTCTGAATAGGTGAGAACTAGATGGTTTTAAAGGTCAAAAGTTCAAAAGTTTCAAAATCTTCCACATTCACTCACTTTTCAACTTTTCAACTTTCAAACTCACATCCACACTATATTTTCCCGTATTTTTGTGTTTTATTGTGTATTAGTCGTCGATTCTATGTTTGGAGTGGATATCAATGCCGCCTAGCTTTACAACATATATATTAGGCATAAAAGGTTGGCTTTTCTGAACCCCGAACTCGTAATTCGTAATTTTTACTCATTTGCAATTGTTTGATCTTAATGAAGTGTGCTGGGCCTCTCTGATCGTAATTATGTGTTTGTATGCTAGTTTTTTAATTTGAATATTGTGCCTATAATGCTTTTATTATTAATTTCCCAATTTTTTGTGCTTAAAATTGGTCTAAATCTTGTTGGGTTGTAGTGTGTTGTTGTTGGGTCTAGTCAAGTGAAGTCTAAGTAACCCACATTTGTGCCAAATGGCGTACTTTGCCCAATGATGGAGCGGTTGACGTCATTCTTAAGGACAAAAGTCATCAAATGGCCAAATTTGGCCAAATCGGGAGAAGTCTGAGTATCCCGGGGGCATGAGTGTAATGGGTTTAAGTCTAATTAAATAAGTGGATGTTTTGATTGATAATATTACTCTTTGTCCTTTAGAAGAAGGCTGAGTGTCTCCCTGCAAAGCATCTTCTTCTAATCCCTTATAGAAGTCTGCTCTCAAATGTGTTTGATGGAGCCTATAAAATAGTAATCGAGAAGATTCTATCATTGTATATCCATCTACCAAGAATTGTTGAAATAATCTTTTAGCCGATACAATTGTTGGTACTTCATTCTTCCTTTCTTGAATTTTGTATGAAAAGTATTCAAGAGAGCTAACATATTTCCTTCCATCAGATGATTCATCGATTCCATTTAAAGGAATATCTTCTCTATATCCATTTTCACCAAATGGAAAAAGTAATGGATATTGCAAACCTAAGTATGCTACATTCAATTGACTTATTCTCTTAAGTTGTCCAGAATGACTTTCAATTATTATATCTCTGTCAGAACTGGTTAGTTCAAAATCACCAACCACCAAAGCTGCTACCTCAAAAACTGTTGGCAAATTGTACCTTCTTCCATTTGATCCTCTTTTTCCTGTCAGTTTTAGTTTAACATCAGCACTTGATCAATTTGAAATCTATCTCTTACCATCCGAAAAGATTTTATAAGCACATTGTGTTGATCTATCATTTCCTTGAGATCATTAACAATTTGAGCATGAATTTGACTGTTGCTTTCACTACGACTAAAAAAGAAATAGTTATATAGATAATAGTGATTAATAATTACAATTATATTAAACGTTGTAAAATTTATATATACTATAAATACTTACCTGATAACATTAATTCTATTTTGCACCTCATTTTTTGTATCATATATATACAATTGTGCAAATTTTGGAGTAGATCCCTTATTAGGTAATAAGCTTCCAATTTGATGATAATTCTGTCCAGATAATCTGAATGTTCTTGGCCCTTTTGTTTGATTGAAAGATGCATCAATTTTTCCTCCCATTGATGTAAATGAAAACATAGAATTATAACTTCTTATATTCTCTCTGAAATGACGACTTTTGTCACCTAAATTAATTTTATGTTATTCAAACATTTAAAAGAATATATTCTAATAATAATGTAGTAATTTGATAAATAATTTCAATTACCTGATCTAAATAATAATTCCTTTAGCAGTGTAGGAGGATCCTTTGGATTTGGAAGCTTTATCTTTCCTTTACCGCAACACAAAGTGAAAACATGTTTTATTGTTTTGTATCTCTTCTCAATTCTTTCTTCATACCAGAAGTACGCACCGCAATGTTCACACTCATTAGTAGGATCTCCCATATCCCAATAATCTAATAGTATTTCATTTAAAATTTAAAAGTTAGAGTTTAATTATGTATTGTAGAAAAAACATAAATCGATTTGTTGATGAAATGTAATATTGAAACAAATACCTTGATTGTAATTTATACCCCCTTCAATTTCATCCCCTATAAATATAAAAAAATGTCAAAAAATTATTACAAATTTTCGAACATTAATAAATTATAAGAACATAAAATATGTTTAAGTTTAGATTCATACCTTCCAACATATCTTCATATTCATTTTCATAAATATTTTACTCATTTGATTGAACATTAGAGTGTTCCACCGCTAACAAAGGTGAAAATGCATTTTCATCCACCATTATATGTTTACGTTTAGATTGCCTTGAATTTGAAGAAGAACTACTTGGCAAATCTAGCATAAAGGAATATGCATTAACTAATGTACTTTCAATGGAGTAACAAATCAGTTTACTTATGCAAGCATTGATTCTCTACATAAAATAAGTAGAACAGTATTATATAAGTGGAAATAAGAAATGCACAATAAATTACTTAATAAGACTACAATCATTCATCATATTTTATTAGTTTATCATCACTAAGTTAATCACTTTGTACTAACTAATTTTACAAAGTTAAATGATAACTGTGAATGTATTGCCACTAAATTAACTATATTAGGCATTATGTATATTTTTTTAGATTGTAAAATCTGTTAAATATGTGTCATATTTAAAAGAAATCATTAATCATGTCTTTTCTTCAAAATCTCTTCCCCTTTGTAGTATTAAAATTTGTATTGGATGTGTTTGTCTAATTTATAAATATTTTAACACTTAGTTAAAGTGTTTCTGAAAGTGTATGAAAGTTACTCAATTAATCAAACAAAAGAAAGATATGAAAAAACTAACCATTGACATCAGATGAGTGTTTTCCACGCTTTTGATTCTGTCGTAAGCAGATTCTGTTTTTTCTTGCTAATTTTTTATGATCTTTCATGTCTTTGTTGTATGTTATTGAACTCTATATCTCTTTAAATGGATAAAACATCATAACTGAACATCAGTTAATTTAGAGCAGTTTATTAAATTTTTAAATATGTATCCTATTATTGAATAACTGTAAAATTTAATTTACATTCAGTTGGGCAAAACAGGGGAATTTTTACACAATATATTTGTTAGTAGAGTCTCAAGACTCTTGTTTTTGTACCATCATTATATTTTTTTTAAAATTTAAAAATATCAGTCAGTTAATAGAAAAAACTATATAATAAAATCTGTCTAAATGACCATATATTATTTTCAATATTTTTTTGTCAGAAGCATACATATAGATTTATTATAATGATAAGAGACTCCAAATATATGAAATTGTGTGATAACTTTTCAAAAATTTATTGGATATTACCTTTAGTATATTGTCTTGTTGGAATATATGAAAGTTTATACGTCCATTAGATTAGTATTTGATTAGTTCAAGCCTTCTTGTTCTAATTATTCGAATTATATACTTTACTATGTATGATTGTTGTAATACTTAATCTTGTTCTAATTATGTAAAATCTATTCATAACTATATATATTTTTCTGGTTCAACAGTGTGATTAAGGTGTAGAGAGGTATGGGATGAACTGCGTTGTGCTTCTGTTCATTGAGTTTAATATGTTTTAGAACGTAGATATAACTGTCTCCTTGGCAATATATTTTATATTTTCTTTATACTAAGATTATTCTTTCAATTAGTTTGTACTTGATTATTATATACACATGTACATATAATATCTTGACAGTGGTTCTATTGACAACTACAATTAATTGCTACCCATTTATCTGAAAATGTTGTAAATTTCTCGAAGTTTAAAAATATTATATTAATATTAAATATATTAATTTGAAAAGTTTATGATGTTGATGGATATATGAGACTGTTTTGTACATTTTTCTTTGTGACTTAATTCATTCTAAGTGAGAACAATTATTTTGAACTTCAGTATTTAATCAATTGTCTCTTATGTTTTGTAGATTGCTTGGAGGTTGTTTAATGGAAGAAGTATTTCCTGCAAGTATATTGTTGGCAAAGATGATTGCTTTATATGGAATACTAAAGGTTAGTATGTAATTATTTTTAGCATCATTCATATTATTATCTGTATTCAACAGACTGTTATTTAAAATTATCTGACAAATTTTGCTATTTGAAACTTGAGAATTTGACACTTAATTATATATCACAAAGAATGAAACATGTTAAAAAGTGAAAAAGACATCATATGCATATATAGAAAGTAAAATAACAACAATCAATACTAACACAATGAAATACATTCTTAAAACAGAAATGGATAGTTTAATATTATAAAATAAACTAACTTAAATAATTAAAAGCCTATCTCCCACTCTGACAAACTTATGTCTTCTCCTCCTTTTTTATAACGTTGCGTAACTTGTTACATGGTAGTTTGACATTTAATCCCTCATCATTTCATCATTTGCATGTGTTGGCCGAACTCCAACGTGTTTGCCATTATTAGGATATAACTTTTCAGTCAAATCAATCACATCTTCTGTTTGTGAAGACCACAATCTGAAATGTTATTCTTGATAGGTGTCTGTAATTATGTAAATAATTTAAATACATACATAATCAAAAAATTTATGTGTATTGCATAGTAAAACACATAATGTAAAATAACATACTATGTTTTAAAATCTGAAAAGTTAAAAATATGAAATATAGGTTGAATTAAATTATATACCTCAATTAGTTTATCTTCATCAATGCTCTGTCCACAATCAAGGGATGCCTCCTGTTTCAAAATTATAGTTAATTGATTTATATGAAAATTAGTGTTAAATTATAATAATTTTGTCACTTACAGTCAAACTGTGCATACGAGAAGGATGACAATATTCCTTTAGTAATGCTTCATCATCAATGAACTTAACTACTTTGTAGACATTATCATTCTTTTTAATGTTTGAATCCTTAATCTGGACTTTAAACATGAGCTTTTTCCCAATCAATGTATCAAGTTCTATGGGATAACCAATGTCAGCATCTCCTAATAATCCTTCCTTCAATTCTTTGGCAGTCTTTCCAATTAATTGTAGAACCTCTTTATTCCACAACAATAATGATATAAATCCAGTCTCATCAGTAACATGAATTTGAAGTCGATACCTAAAATGTATAAAATAAAGTGTTATAAAATGTTAATTAAATTTAAATATTTATAATATTTGCTCCAACCTGTGAATAACTAATATAACTTCTGCATTGCATTTTAAGCAATAATATTTGTCTCCCAATGGATCAACCTTTGTGATACACGTTTTGCAAGCCAAATATGACCATTTGTGACCAAGTTCCAAACAAACAATCTTTACAGCAATCCAATAGCTAGACTCATGTGAGTTAATATAGATGGTTAGACAGTTATATGTATTATAAAAAAATAATATTATAATTAATAATATAATATACAACTCACTTCAGTGCATTGAACGAAATCTTTAATAAATTTAAATGACACCATTCCTGTAGATAACTCCTCAGAAATTGAAGTATGTTGTTGTGAACTTGTTTGTGAAACCTTCTCATATTCGCCTGATGCAATTAACTTGTTTTTAAAATCAGAAGATTGTGGTAGATCTGTATTAATCCATAGTTTGGTCTGGTACCAACAACTACGAATAGAATAAGTATCTGTAAAATAATTTATAAGATTTATTAAGTTAGATAAATATATTTTGAATACTAATAAACAACTATGCAACAAAATAATAATTGTCAAATTCATACCTCTAAATTTGTGTGTCTTCATTAATTGAAAAACAACAATTAATGGTTCATCTGTTGATCCAGATAAATGTGATTGCATTTGAAAGGCGAGATCACCCCATAAAGTGGCAGGAAGATTGTTTTTTCTGTGTGAAGAATGTTATGAAAATATAAAATAATGGTCTATACCCTATTAAATAAAAATTGTTTAATAATACTTACTTTTCATCTTCTACAACAATATTCATGAAAGAAGTACTGTTGTTTCCTTGCTTTGACAATTGAATTGGTTCATATGAGACAACATGTCCAACAACATCTTGAAAAATAATTGAATTGAATTTTTAGTTATAACATTTACAATAAAATGAAATGAAGTATATAATATATATTATTATTTACCAATTAGTTGATTTTCGTCGGTGTTGTGCTGAATTTTCACTTCTTCGAAAGTGCGTAGCTTAAAAACATCCATATGAAAAGAGGAATCTTCAATTTTAGTCACAATAGTATTCTGAGTGAATATAAGCTTGTGTTTATGAGAATTAGATTTAAATTTAGTGTGATAAGAGGCTATGACAAAATATTTCATCCGATATAAACCATGATCATATATCTTGTCTCTGAAATACTTTATTGTGTACTTGTCAATAAATGCATGTATTCGATCACCCTATAAGCAAACAAAATTTTGTTAAGCATTAATCATTATCATTAATGTATAATAATAAAATTAGAGAATAAAATTAAATTAAGAAAGTTGATTTAAATCATACCTTTTCATCTTGCAAAATCAACTCCATAGAATACAAAATATCTGGCCTGTATTTATCGGGTGTTGTCCAGAAACGAACAACACAAACTTTTAAATTCCAGTTCATTGAGTTAGTGGTAATTTCAGATATTGTGTTATATTGTAAAGCCATATTTTGTATTGTGAAACTCGACATAAACATGTTTAGTTTGACACAAATGGTATCTTTATATATGTACATTGTAAGTGAGTTGAGAAGCAGTTTATCCGTAAGTTTATGAATTGTGGATAAGATAGTTGGGGAGTTATAGAACCTCTTTACTAAAAACTGCTCTTAATTAAAATTGATTTAGAATTATTTTTATTACATAATTACAGGTTAATTCAGATGGTGACATATATTGCTACTTGATACTTGAGGCGCTGACACGTGTATAATTATTTTTTAAAATTGACACGTGTGTATGTAAAAATGAATTGAATTTATTTTATTGATTGTGTATTATTTTAAATGTAAAAATAGTGATTAACTAAGAAGATGACACGTGCATATTTAAAAATGATTTCAATTTTTTCACGGATTGTTGTATATATAATTAATTTTTAGTTGATTTTTAAATTTAAAAAATGTGAGATTAATTGTGGCGCTGACACCTAAGCACTATCACCTCTCCTATTATATATATATATATTAGCCAATAATCGATCACATCGCAAGAATTCCTCTTTTATTGTCGAAACCCCCTGTTTTTGTAATTGTTTCAGTTGATTATTGACAATCCAGTCCCCCTATCTGACATTTGTTGTCACACCTTTCAATTTAACTAAATGTTTTCAATAATTTCTATTCCCACCACCAATTGAAATACATTTATAACTTCGTAATTGAATTCGAACTTGTGCCGCTCCTTGTGGGTTCAATCCCAACTCTTTGTTGGGTTTTATACTAGATTACGATCACCCACACCTAGTATTGGATGAGGTGTGTGATTGAATAATGCTATCAAAGAAACTAAATCTAGTTCTAAGAGTCAACGATCGCTAGTCAGTATATAACCCAACTAAATGAGTTGGGGTTGAATCCCACAGGGAGTGGTACGTGTTTAACATTCAATAGGAAAGTACGAATATGTTCATATCAGCCATAAGAATAGACATTATCGAATAAAAACATAATTCAAATTAAGGGGTGACACGAATGTCAAATTAGGGGGTTTTACCCCGAATCAAGTTGATTTCTCTCAAACATCGACAAGCATGCAAATAAGAACAACCTACACTTTAGTCCATTCACTCTCTCGAGCTGAATGTGTGGAAAGGGTTTAGGATTCACTCTCTCGAGCTAAACCCATGACAACCCAATACCCACAGACCATCAATTCAGTAATCTTGATTTTAAAACCTCTCTCTCCAGCATGCCAAAAACACGAAGGTAGAACTGCATTTGCAACTACAATTCTTTAAATTGAACCACAATTACAGATTGAAATCACTTCTAAACATCATTGAAACTAAGAATTAGCAATACCCACAAGCTTAATCAGCCCATTTCAAACCCCAAGAATTGGGGTTTTAGCTAGACATCATAAAAAGATAAAAATCGTTACCAAATTGTGTTTCCATCAACTGGGTAAGATTGATTTCGTCTTTACAAAGGTCCAAATTGAAGAATCTCAAAGACCCACTTCCAATTTCTCCAAAATGGAAAACTTCAATTCTTCAAAGCTAAGGAAAACTTGTCTCAAAACTCAGAGTTCAAACTGAAAATTACTCTAATGAATGCTCAGAATAAAATTTGATATTAGATAGCATTTAAAAAAACGTATTTATAGTCACCCAAAATGTGTTGCAAAGGACCATTCGGCGCAGTAAGTCGGGCTCGCCGATCAACTCGGGAATCCGCCCTTCATCGCCTTCTTGCTTTGGCCTTCAGAATCCTCAAGGTCTGTAACTTTGGGTGATCTAACACTGCATCGTGGAACCACTCGGTGATCCGCCGACTGATCCTTTCTTTCGCCAACTTGATTTTCTCCTTCAGGGCTTGGCACACTCGAACTTTAGGAGATGTAATGGCCATTCGGCGACTCGCCAAATGGACGTGGCGATCACCAGGCTCTGTTTCTTCAGCTCGCTTTGTTCTTTTTTGCAAATAAGTGTCGTTGCTTTGTTCCTCAATCCAAATACCTGGAAATCAAGGATTTTACATCAGTTATTGGCAATAAATAAGCATTTGGGGACACTAAATCTATCCAAATAAAGCCCTAAATGAGTCCAAAAAATCTCGGACTCATCAACATCCCCAACTTAAACTTTTTCTTGTCCTCAAGTAAAACTCAAGTTCAGTTGTTCAAAAGGGATGCCTCAAACAGTACTACACAAGACTCAATCATGAATGCACACAACAAGATTCAATTTATTTATGCAAGGATCCGTTGTGCACTCAAAGATTCAAGTTGTTACTCACTATTATCAAAGATTCTCGAGTTCACAATACTTGCTTCAAATGCAAGTTCAAGCTCAACAAAGGTACTCAAATGCCCTCACACAAAGATGATTCCATAGTCACACACAATGGTTCAACAATTTATAGCTCCAGAATCACAACAACTCTCACGCTCACAAAGATGAACACATGCATGACTTCACCTATAGGCTTGCCCTTTTTTTCCAATCAACCTTCGTTTCAGCTCACTCAAGATAAAAAAGGTCTTTTCAAGGCTTGTAACGGGGCTAAGTGTAAAGGTATAGTCATTTAGGCTCAGTGGTTGCTATCCTCATGAAATGTGGTATGAACAACACTTTCTTCCCTTTTCTTCAACAATTACATTCATGATCAAAATTTACCCCTTTATTCATTTTTCATGAAACTTTGGACACCCCATTTCTTTTTGCAACTCTATTTCAAAACATTTTCATTCTTTTTTCTTTTTCGTTCTTCTTTTGTTTTCTCCTTCTTCTCCTTTTGTTTTGTATGGAGGGGTTCCATCTTTTTCAAACCATGGGTAGAGGGGAATTTCTTCAAATTTCTTGATTTACCTTCACTTTTCACCACACCCTCAACTTAGGCTTTTTTCCTAAGTTGACTATTCAAATAAACCACATCTCATGAGGATTAAGGGTGAAGGGATAAAGAAAGGTCACAATTTCATCAAGTTTCTTCCAATAAAAAGGATAAGGCTCAAAGGGTGTTCAAGCAAAGGTCACACACTCACAAGGTAGGCGATAAAAGAGGTATAATATCAAATTGTTTCACTCTTTAAAATTGTTGCCTAAGATGATTTCAAGAGCTCACATGACTTGGTCAACCAACGGGGCAAATTTTAGGTGTCATCATGCATGGTTCACGGTAAGCTCATCACACAAGGCATTAACACCAATGTCAAACAAGACTCCACACATTTTCTAGTGTGCAATGTTCATCACAAGACACTCAATTTGACAATCGTCTAGTCACAACGAGATGCAAATAGTTCACATATTGCTTATGCAACTTCATTTGGCCTCATCGTAGCAGGACATTCGTGTTTGTTCAATTGAGAGCACTAATTAAGTCATCGATATTGATCACAACTTACACTTAAATTTGTACAAGAACAACCACAATTAAATATACAAGAGGTGGAATTTTTTTCTCGAACGGGTTCAAAAATCATTTACATTCAAAATAAGGAGCCACAAGCTCAAACATCCACAAAAATAGTGTCAAAACACAATATATAGCACAAAACCCAATATATAAATAAAAATAATAATCACAAGAAGTAGGTATGGAAATTCCTCACCCCACCACAAACAAAAAGCATTTTGTCCTCAAATGCAATAAAAATATCCAAAAATCAATAAAAGAAGAAAAAGATTGAGGTAAAGAGGTTTCCTGTCTACACAGTCGCTCCATCTGTCGGGGAATCAGTGCCCGATACGACACTCGAAAACTTGGGTATCAGTGCCCGGAGTCACATCAACAACACTCGATCCACTAGGGTCAGCCACGAGTGTGTCTGCCAAAGAAGTCTGCATAGCTGCATCTAACATAGCCTCCTCAGTCTCCGTAAGTCCCTCGTAAGAAACCTCCTCAGCAACCCCAAATATCTCCTCATCTGTTTCAGCATCAGACTCGGGATCAACTACCTCCTCAGCTTGAACATCATCTTCAGTGATAGTCGGAGGCATATCTGGCTCAACTGGCACATCTGGGATCTCCACTGTCTCGAAAATCAACAACATGTTGGTGGACTTCAGCTAGTCACATCTCTCCTCAGCTCAGAAAAAACGACATTTAGGGCTGTCACCTCTTCAGTGGTCCCTTGGCCACGCTCACACAACACTATCATTGCCGCAAGGGCATCAATACTGGAACTCAGAGGTGTCCCAGCATCGGCGAGGCCCTCTGGATCATGCAAGGAATGGTGGCCTCAAGTCTGGCGGCACGTCGATCAGAAGAATGGGCTAGCTGCCCCATCTATAGTAATGTAGCCTAAGTGAGTGGGGGCTGGGAGACAACAACACTAGATCTGGGAGGCAAGGGAGCAGTGGAGGTACTAGGCTCCGTAGTAGGGGTAGTGTTAGGTATACCTGAAGGCCTATGGGCCAGAGTACGCAAAGGTGCCTCTTCAGGTAATGCATTTGTATCCACAACCGGTGAAGAGTCCACCGGGGCTGCTTTCTTCTTCTCTGCCTCATCCTTCAAGTACTCCGCCTCAATCGTTCGGATGCCAGTAGAAGATGTGGGAATCACTTCCACATATTTCTTCTCATCTCTAGGCACTCGAGCCTGTCTGCATAACTCGGTAATCAACATCGGGAATAGAAGGGAGGTATGTCGCTGCTTGACCCTCATAAGAATCTCCTGTGCAATAATCATCCCCAGGTTCAGTCGTGTCTCATTAATGATGCAACCAAGATAGGCTGCTTTGGCGTGGCGGACAATCAACTCATTCTAAGACGGCATGATAGTACTACTGATGAAGCCAAACCAGAATCATGATGCTCTGTTTAGATCCTTTTTCTCAATGGATTCCCCAACCTCAAGCCACTTGGGAGTACCATCTGATATCAGAGGAGCCAACCACTTCTTCATGTTCTCCAGCGTTTTGTCCTAATCATGTGCTGACAGTCATCATCAATATCATTTGAGCACTCCAGGACTGCATTGATTGCATCACTATCACACTTCACCTTTTTACCCCTAACGACCACATAGTCAACCGACTTAATTTTGGTTGTCGGCTTCTTTCCTTATGGCACCAGGGAACTGTGGGCACTGTAGAATTCTCTGACCCAATTTGGAATGTACGGGCCATGGGGCTTAGTGAATAGCTTAATTTTGTGTGACCTCAGGCAACTCATGATCACCGGATACCTGTCTATGATGCCATCAATCGACAGTAGCTTCCCTTCTATAATGGTCCTCAGCCCCTTAGTCTTCAGTCTATTCATAGACCGTGGGGGAGGACTTTGGACCGGTGGTGCTAGGACCACATCCTGTGCGGGAGCAGGAGGAGTAGTGGTGGCATGCAGAGTCCTGATCTTAGACGGATCATTCATCCTCTTGGATCGCAGCTCCGCTCTCTAGGCTACTAGTAGCTCCTTTTTAGGCTCAGAAGTTACTGCATGATGCTCCTGTTTCTCACCCTTACTCTCAAAAGTGGTGAGGTGAGTGGCATAGATGCCATCACTGTCGGAGCCTTGTCTTTTCCCTTTCCTTTCCCACCTGTGGTGGGGAGTTTGGCAGCCTAAGCCTTGGATGCAGTGGCATCCTCATTGATCTTGATTCCCTTGGCCCTCGTGCGGGGCGGCATGTCTTTACCGGCCACTTTTCGTCGAGCCATATCTGCAAAAACATCAAGAAGAGTTAACTTCAGTTCCAAATTTTTTGCAGATAAACTGTTGCAGATTGACTCGCCGAACTTGTCGGCGAGTTGCCGAATTACTTTGGCAAGCCAGATCGGGCTGGCCAAAAGGATTGGCTCAAAACATTCAGAATAATTGGCATGTCGGCGATGGGAAGGCCCTTTCGGCGAATCGTCGACAGCATTTGGCCAGCAAGGACTAGCCCGCTGAAAGTTACAGTGCATTTTAAGGGTTAGGGGTGCAAAAAGGGGGATCAAAAAGGACTTTCAGCGAACTGCCGAGTGGTTCGGTGAGTTCGACCCATCTCACCAAATGAGCCTACTTTCGACCCAATTTCAAAAATTCAACTCCGCAGCCCCCGAATCTTTCATTGGAGGTACACATTACATGTTGCAAAATTATCAAGATGCAATGCCAATATGTAAATGGGCCGGATATCCTGATCTATTTATTACATTTACTTGCAATCCTAAATGGCCTGAGATCACTAGATTTGTGAACAGTAGGGGATTGGCTCCAGAAGATCGGCCAGACATTATAACGAGAGTCTTTAAAGTTAAATTAGATCACCTGATAAAGGATTTGCGAGACAACAAAGTTTTTGGACAAGTAAAAGCAGGTATATTATTGCCTTATTATTATACCACAATTGTTTATTTTTAATTTGAAACAGTAATAAAAAATAATATCATATTTATCCTTTGATTCAGTGATTTATACTATTGAATTTCAAAAGCGTGGATTGCCTCATGCGCATATTTTGCTATTTCTACATAATAAATCTCCAAATATTGGTGATATTGATGATATTATTTCAGCTGAATTACCAAATAAATTACTTGATCCGGATTATTATGTGGCTGTTACAAACTTTATGATGCATGGCCCATGTGGTTCAGTTAGAAAATCATCTCCTTGCATGCAAAATGGAAAATGTTCAAAACACTTTCCAAAAAGGTTTATTTCTTCTACCTCAATTGATGAGGAGGGATATCCTGTATATAGAAGAAGAGATGATGGCAGATCAACAAAGAGATCAGGTATTGATTTGGATAATAGATATGTTGTACCACACAATAGATTTTTGTTGTTGAAATATGGGGCGCATATTAATGTTGAATGGTGCAATCAATCAAGGTCAATTAAATACTTATTTAAGTATGTTAATAAAGGTCATGACCGTGTTACAACTGCTTTTTGTGATAGTGCGAATTCTTCAGATTCAAGAGAGGTTGATGAAATAAATATGTATTGTGATTGTCGGTATATATCACCATGTGAAGCAGCTTGGAGAATCTTTAAATTTCCAATCCACCATAGAGAACCTTCTGTAGAAAGGTTATATTTTCATTTATCAGGCAATCAGAATATCATATTTTTAGATGATGATCCAATTGATGTTGTCATCAATAAACCAACCGTAAAGGAATTTAAGTTTTTAAGTTGGTTTGAAGCAAACAAGGAATTTCCTGAAGCAAGAGATTTAACCTATGCAGAATTTCCTTTAAAGTTTGTTTGGAAGCAACAATCTAAGAGATGGGATAAAAGAAAAACTTCTGCATTTTCGATTGGAAGAATTTTCTTTGTTCCACCGGGATCTGGTGAGCAATATTATCTTAGATTGTTATTGAATATTGTTAGAGGTCCCACTTCATGTGAGGATAATAGAAGAATAAATGATATTGATCATGAGACTTTTAGGGATGCATGTTATGCTTTAGGCTTATTAGATGATGACAAAGAATATGTTGATGCTATAGTAGAAGCAAGTCATTGGGGAATGCCATCATATCTAAGACAATTATTTGCTATGCTACTTAT
>JAJOOS010009941.1:0-37176 GCA_029582725.1 Solanum chiquidenum | reverse complement strand
GAGGTGTCACATGACCTTATCTAAATCTAGTTTTATATTATAACTAGATATAGATGTATTTATTTATTGATTTCAGAATTTCCAGTATGCACACAATTAGTAATCATAAGAAAATTTACATCCATTATTCGTAGGAACTTATACTTTATTAGTCCATTTATAATTGTTTACTTAATTTTTTTGTTAAATAATATTCACATCATTTTAAAACACAGTGCACTACATAATTTGGCATTTATGTGCAATGCACGTGCGTCAAAACTAGTTAAATAATAGAAGTGCCTATCAACGTAAATCTCTTATGTTCATTGGTTTGATTTGAATGCACGTAACTTTTTACCCCTAAAAACAACTATCTGTCAAAATTTATTTTGTAGTTAAAATGGTTAGTTTGAATGTTATTTTATTTTTTTCCCTAAACTAATAGCTAGTCAAAGTTCAATATTATTCTGATCCTATTCCCTCTAATCCAATCCATCAAACACTATTTAAAGTAAAAAAGTAATTAATTTATGATATTTTAGCAATGGGATACACTTCATTTGTATAATTAATAAGTACCTATTAATTCGGTCACCCTATCCGCTCTACCCCTAACCCCTATATACCCCATTATCCTCACAAGTCTTTACCAAGTAAATGCTAGGCCCTACCTCCCCCTACCACCCCACTGTACATATCTACTTTGTACTTTCTATCACTGGTATCCTTCATTCCTTCTATCTCATATACTCGATTTATTTTATTCAGTGGAAACAATGAAGAAAAAGTCTTGCAAGAATTCCTTCTACATCTCTGAGTCTGTCTTTTCCCGGATTCAAATCTAGCAAGAATTCAAATTGGGTAAATCGAACTGAGCAAGTAGTGGATTTGACACCTGTATCGACATCTAAACTTACTACATCTCTGAGTCTCTCTTTAGCCGTATTCAAATCTAGCAAGAATTCAAATTGGGAAAGCCGAATCGAGCAAGTAGTTAAATTGGCACCTGTATGATATGAACCCACTCCATCAATATTTAAGCCCCAAATTTCAATAACTAGGTATTGAAGAAATAATTATTCAGCCCAGATTTTTTGATAGTTTTGAAAGATATGGTACGAAAAGAAGTTACAAATTATATGTCAGAGCTTGAAAATGAAAAGGGTTCAATGAACACAAAAGCAATAAGGGATTTCATTGTTAACAACATTAGTATTAGGAAAGCTTGAGTAAAAAATGAATAAGGAGGAGGAAAAATGGAGAGATCATAGTTATTATTTCCCTTAAACTTTAGCTGATGTTTTTTTATAGTATCTTATTAAACTTTTGGATGAATGTATGAAAAACAAAGAACAATAATTATTTATTTTCATAATTAATGTAGGGAAAGCAACCCAACCAACCACCCCACCCAAAAACAATTAGAAAGAAAATCGAATTGAATATGAATATTCAATGAGATTTTTTGATGAAAACAATCATTTTTATATTTTTTGAGGTGGTGTTATTTATATAGTTTTTCCTTTGGTCATTTTTTATATTCAAATTAACCATTAAGATAAACAATTAAGGTATTTGATTAACTAATTGTTAATTGAGATAGTAGCTAAAATAATATTCATAGGTGGTATGTCTTTTTGTTTTCTAGAGTAATAACTATTTTCAAAATGATGATGTTTTATAATTAGAAATAAGTTAGTTTAAAATTATTGTCATCTTACCATTAAGAGATGATCTACAGTCGTATACCGGTGTTAATACCCAAGTAAGTTTATCTAATTATGTAATAAAAAATAAAATATATTAAAAGACTTATTTTAATAAATAACTAAAAAGACAATAAATATTAATTATAATCTAAAAGTAAGTAAAGTTAATAGCTAACGTAAACTAAAGGTGGAAAGACTTATTAGGGTTGCCGTTAACTTTTTCTTTTGTATGTGACTTAATTCTCAAATTCTATCTCATTTATAGATCAATTGATGAAATCAAAGATGCAAGCTGGACATTCTTAATAGTTGTTAACAATTTTAAAAATGGACAAGCGAGTAAGACTTTCTTTTATTAGGATGTTAAACTTGATTCTAAAGGGCATATAGCTAACTTTTCATGGAAAGATGGTCGACTCCGGATTGACTACATTTTTTGGTGATGTCGTGTCTTTTGATATCATATATTGAACAGACAAGTATTGTATGATTTAGAAATCATTTATTGTAATAAATTGGCATGATATAATTTTTTTATTGTGTTTTTCTATTTAAATCTTTCAGATGGTTATTCTTGCTATTTCTAAAGTCAATGAAAAGTATTACTCCACAAATTATAATTAACTAAGCTCGAGGAATGACAATTTACATTAGAGAAATGATGCCAAGCATCAGACATAAATTGTGTCAATGTCACACAGCTAATAATGCCCTATCTTATTTGAGCTAACTTAAAAATGACTTAGGTTCTTTAAAACTTGACAAATACATGTCTGAATGTGATTCTATAATTGAATTTGAAGAAACATGGAAGATGAAGCTTATAATGTACAATTTAAAAGAACATGATTGGCTGAATAATTTTTACCATATTCGACATATGTGATCAACAACTTTTAATAATGATGTGTTTAGTGCTAGATGAAAAGTGACTTCTTGAAGTAAAAGTACTAATCATGCACTAAATGAACTTGGACATTCAAGCACTTATTTGCATAATTGTATGATTTATTATGAGAAAAATTTATTGACTAAGTAGTTGTTTAACGAAGGATCGGAAGACCTCAAGTGTAAACAAGGTAAGCCTACTCTTGTTGCTAAATATAGTCCAACCTTAACACGTATTTTTCAATCTATACTCCTAAGAATCATAACATGTTTGAGAAAGAGTTTTTCAAAGGATGTGAGACATGTTCTAATATTTTTTTGAGACAGAGGTTTATTGTGATGGTCAAGTATCTAAATATGACGTAAGCATGCACATGTAATAACCTGTTTCCGTCGTTATCGAAAAGCCAAAGGAGAAAAAAATTGGGCTAGAAAACTTTTTGGTAGTAACTTGAAAATTCCCAGCTTAGTCCAGATTTGGACAAAATCTGGGTCATGCGATGTCTAGAGAAATCTGGTAATGAATGAGAGGTTTAATAATGAATTTTATTGCATGAGTAGATAGCTAAGACGTTAAAGAACCCGTACGAATTTACGGAATCGAATTTTGGCTAGTGGAACTCCCAAAACTGGTCTTAGCGTGAACATGTAGTTTTGAATGTCATGAGTTGAAGGTGTGTCCCGAAATGGGGGATTGAAACTCTATATTAGACACTCTATCTCGGTGTAAGCCGTTGTGGCGGGATTATTCCCGCCAGTGTGCGACCGTTGTGGTAGTATGGGGTGCGCCATATCGGCTCAATCAGGAATGAAGTCATAATTAAACCCCAAAAATGTTATTTTCTACAAGTTTCGGTCTTGGGAGTTAATAGACGACCCTAGGTGATTTCTTGAAAGTTTTCCATGACTTTTGGTGCTAAAGATAAGGATTTTACTCCCCTAATATATTTTTTGATCTGTAGAACTTATATTCTTGGTTATTTATTATTGGGAGAGGGTTTTTGGACTGAATTTGAGGGTGGGAAAAAGCCCTAGTTGCACCATAGGATCATGGGTTTGATCTTGGGTTTGTTATAATCCTGGTAATTAGACCTTAACTAATTGATCCTTGCATTAAATTGTTGTTTGTAGACCTAGAACAAGCGGAAAGAATTCAAAAATGGAAGATTCAAGTGCCTTACGGGATTCAAGCTTGATTTCGAGGTAGTTGATAGTTTGATTTCTTGTTGTTGTGATATATGTTGGTGATTACTTCATTGTAATACATGTATGTATGTGAATGAAGCCTTATTGATCAGACCTAATGACATGAGTACGAATGAGTAAATATATGCCATGATTTTACACTTGATTGTATGAGTATGAGAATGTACATTGTGATTGTGATTGTGGTATGATGAGTGGACCGGGTGTCATGTTTCGACACACTAACTTGGATCGGGAGCAACGTTCCGGTGCATATACGGGATCAGGTGTCACGTCCGGCACACTAATTGGGATCGTGTCTCATGTTCCGGCACACTAACAGTTTGGGTATGGGTTCCATGAGAGGACCATTGATTTGTATATCTATTTGTTACTAAGAAGGTGTAATTGTACATTGTTCCTGAAATGATAACCAATGAGTATATATATTCTGTACATGTATGTGTTTACCTTGTTATGATTGCTGGTATATGTTGTGCTTACTAGATTAGCCGTGTGATCTTACCAGTATATTGTGGTTGTGTACTGATACTGCACTTGCTCGTTCTTGGTTGAGTACAGGGAATCTTCAGGCGGCCATTGATAGACCTCAGCTAGGAGATCAGCGATCAATACTGAATTCAAGGGTGATCCACTTCTTCTAGGCTGCCATGAGTTCTCATTTTGTTTAGTCCATTCTCTTCGACTTAGACTAGTTCTTTAGATGATTGTTCTGTTATGTTTTAGTTTCGGGGTTATACCCCTATTCCTTAGACTTCTGAATTGTTAGAGTTTTGGTACATTGACTTTCAGTTTCTAGGGGTTATTTCTGCAAGATTTTGATAGCCATTTGTTAAATTCCTGGAGTTTATGGGAACTCCTTATTCGTTTCTGCATTTAAACACACTTCTGTATCTTTAAATGCATAGTTTGGGTAAATTGTTTAGTTCGGGTTGTAGTAATGGTACTCCTAGCAGAGGGTTATTGTGGGTGCCAATCACGACGGTCTGGGTCGTGACAAAGTTGGTATCAGAGCCCTAGGTTCGTTGATCTCAGTGTACCAAAATGAGTCTAGTAGAGTCTTACAAAATGGTACAGAGACGTCTGTACTTTTCTTCGAGAGGCTATATGACTTTAGGAAATCTCTTTGTTTTCTCTTTTCTCCTTTCGTGCTATAACTTGATTCCAATTGGTATCTGGTGATCCAATTTGGTATTTAATCTTTTTCACCCTTCTGTCCGCATATGGTTAACACTCGCTTCAACGGCGTCAGGCCATAGCTCCCATCAATGAGCCCACTAAGGAGTCCACAGCAAGAGGCCGCGGTCGAGGCAGATGTAGAGAAAGAGCAAGGGGTAGAAGCCGAGGAAGGGTAGGACCCGCTAGGGGTGGAGTTCCGGTTGAGAATGTGACTAGAAATGAGGATCCTCCTGTGCATCATGAAGAGATAGAGGAGAATGTTGAGGTTGAGAATGAGGAGGCTGTTGGACAAGAGGAAGAGGTATAGGCTGAGACTACAGGTATTCCCCCCTTAGACCCAGTATTAGGTCAGCAGATTATGACTTTCCTGAAAGCATTGGTTGTTCCTGGATTTCTTCCCACAGATAAAGCGACTCAGACTCCCATCAACCCCCCTATATTTTTATCCCCAAGGTGGGTGGAACTGTAGGTACTGATGCCTTCTTCTTTGCTTTGTTGGGTCTTGTGATGAATGGTACTGAGCATGAGATGTTGACCAAGTTTCTGAAATTGAAGCCGCCCGTGTTTCATGGTTTGAAAGTGAGGACGCCTATGAGTTCATCTTGGATTGTTATGAGAGGCTGCATAAGTTGGGTATTGTCCATCAACATGGAGTAGAGTTTGTTACTATCCAGCTTCAGGGTAAGGCTAAGACGTGGTGGAGAGCTTATGTGGAATGCAGATCGTCATCTTTACCCCCACTCACTTGGACACAATTTCATACTCTGTTTTTGGAAAAGTATGTGCCCTGGACTTTAAGAGATCGCAAGAAGGATGAGTTCATGGCTTTGGAGCAAGGTGGTATGACTGTTGTTTCTTATGAGGCTAAGTTACGTCGCTTATCTAGATATGCTACACAATTGGTAACTACTGAGGAGGAGAGGATTTTTCTGTTTGTCAAAGGATTGAACCCCGAACTTCAGGTATTGTCTTTCACATGACTTCTGCAGGAAAAAAGTTTCAATGAGGTGATCGACTTTGTGAAGAAAGTTGAGGGAGTTAGATGTGGTGGGCAGGCTAAGGCTTTGGCTAAGAAAGCCAAGAGCACATGTAACTTTCAGGGATCTTACTCCAAAGGTTTAGGTAGGCCGACGCTTGCAGCTCAGCCAATTCAGTCCGCCATGCCCACTTCTACAGGTAGTTATTCCAGAACCGCACCGCATAATTTTATTCAGGATAGCCATGGAGCCACGTCTTCGGCTAGCGGCGGACCTTCTTTTGATCGTACTTTTTATAATTATGGGAAACCTGGGCACATGAGAAGAGATTGTCCCCAACCACGAATATTGGATTTCGCGCATCAGTACACTAGAGCAGTGGTACCCACGAGCAACAATAATAATGGTAGAGGACCTTCACAAGGTCAGCGAGGAGGAAATAAACGAGGTCGTGGAGGATGGGGTAATGGCAATGTAGGTAGGGGAGTGATGAGTCCTAGATTTGGACTCATTTAAGGCTTTATTTGTATAGATTTAGTGTCCTCAAATGCTTATTTTGTGTCAATAACTGAAGTAAAATCCTTGATTTCTAGGTATTTGGATTGAGGAACAAAGCAAGGACACTAATTTGCAGAAAGGAACAAAGCGAGCTGAAAGAAGGGAAAAAAGAGAGTCTGGTGATCGCCAAGTCCATTTGGCGACTCGCCGAATAGCCATTACCTTGCCTAAAGTTCCAGTGTGCCAAGCCATGAAGGAGAAAATCAAGTTGGCGAGGGAAAGAAGGAGTTGTCCAATCGCCGAGTGGTTCCGCGATGCAGTGTCAGATAGCCCAAAATTACAGACCTTGAGGATGCTGAAGGCCAAAGCAAGAAGGCGATGAAATGAGTCAAACGGCGGATCACCGAGCTGATCGGCGAGCCCGACTTACTGTGCCGAATGGTACCTCGCAACATAGTTTTGGCAACTATAAAAACATTTTTGAACATTAAGTTTAGTATCAAATATCAGATTGTAGAGCTTTTATCATTATGAAGTATATTAATTTGAACTCTATGTTTGGAGACAAGTTTTCCATAGCTTTGAAGAATTGAAGTTTTCCATTTTTGAGAAATTGGAAGTTGGTCTTTGAGATTCTTCAATTTGGACCATTGTAAAGATGAAATTATCATACCCAGTTGATGGAAACACAATTTGGTAACAATTTTTATCTTTTTATGATGTCTAGCTAAAACCCCAAATTCTTGGGGTGTGATTATGTGATTATGGGCTGATTTAGCTTGTGGGTATTGTTAATTGTTAGTTTAAATGCTGTTTAGAAGTGATTTCAATCAGTAATTATGGTTCAGTTTAAAGAATTGTAGTTGCAAATGCAGTTCTACCTTCATGTTTTTGGCTTGCTCGAGAGAGATGTTTGAAAACCAAGATTATTGGATTGATGGTCTGTGGGTATTGGGTTGTCATGGGTTCTTCTCGAGAGAGTGAATCCTAAACCCTTTTCCACACATTCAGCTCGAGAGAGTGAATGGACTAAAGCGTAGGCTGTTCTTATTTGCATGCTTGTTGGTGTTCGAGAGAAACCAACTTGATTCGGGGTAAATTATTTGAGAGAAAGTTAATGCCCTCTAAAGTCTAGTTTATTCACTAATTTATAAATATTTACTAACAATTGCAATTACCCATTAGCCTACCTTAGCCTATAATTGAATCACATCCCAAGAACCCATCTGATTATTGCCATCTTCGTACTATTTGATGTTGTTGTAGCTGATAGTTGAAACCAAAACCCCCTTATTTGACATTCGTGCCACCCCCTAATTTGAATTATGTTTTTATTCAATAATGTCTATTCATATGATTGACTTAAACATATTCGTACTTTACTCTTGAATTTTAAGCACGTACCACTCCCTGTGGGATTCGACCCCAAATCATTTAGTTGGGTTATTATACTGACTAACGATCGTAGACGCTTAAAACTGGATTAAGTGTCCTTGATTTATGTCAAATCAAAATGGCGTCGCTGCCGGGGAGTGGTGTTGGTTAAGATTCTTTAGTTAAGTTGAATTTTGTTCTTGTTAGTTATAGTTGAATCTACTTATTTTTAGTTTTGGTTTGCTTGTTTGTGATTTGAAACAGAGAGTATGAGTGTGAACGGAAGCAATGGTTGCCAAGTGGGCCACCAATATGACATCGGCAGCCTCAACGATGTCAATGAGCCGAATGCTAATGACCCTCATCTTATGGGTGGAATTGGCGCCATTCGCTTGCCTCCGGCTGAAGGGAACGTTGTGTTCCATATCACAAGTACTATGTTGCAGTTCTTGCAATTGAAAGGATTTTTTGGTGGGCTGGCTCATGAGGATCCCCATGAGAACATTAGAAACTTTGTAGATGTTTGCGGGCCGTTCTCCTTCAAGAATATATCCCAAGAGTCGGTCCGGTTGAGGTTTTTCCCATTTTCTTTAATGGGAGAAGCTTGTAAGTGGCTGGCTGAATTGCCACGAGAATCAATCACTTCGTGGGAAGAGCTTGTCACCGCATTTCAAGTGCGATTTTTCCCTCCTTCGAAGATGATGACACTTTGGGACAAAATCCAAAGCTTCTAGCGTTTGGAGGGCGAGCCAATTCATGAGATTTGGCTACGATTCAAGAAGTTGGTGCTGCAATGCCCAACTCATGATTTTCCTAACAACGTTTTGCTGTAGTATTTTTACCGAAGCCTTGATTCGGTGAACAAGGGTGTAGCTGACCAACTTTCTCCGGGAGTTTTGACGCAACAACCTTACATTATAGCAGCCCAACTTTTGGATAGTATGACCACAATTAATCGGGCTTGGTACACCCGCGAAGATCAGGTCTCCCCTCTCACATTTAAATTGACCAAGGAGAAGCTAGAGAAATACCAAGAGAGGGACCAGAACATGGCCAAGGTCATGACACAACTTGATATTTTGTCCAAAAATATCATGGGAGCTAGTGCTCGAAGTGTCAATGTTGTGGGTGTCGGGTGTGTTAACCCTGATGAGGCCAAGTTTGAGGCTGTGTACAATGAAGAGGTGAATTTACTAGCCAACCAAGGTGGTGGTTATCGTTCAAACTACCTGAGGCAGGGTGGTAACCAAGGTTGGAACAGTGATGAAGGTTGGAAGGATCGTGATTGAGAGGGCAGGGATCGTAACCCCACTTGGAAAGAGAGAGATGGGGAGAAGGATATATATGTTCCTCCCCATGATCGCCAAAAGCCAAAGGATACCGAGGGTGGTCAATCTGAGGATATGCTTTCTCGTATTCTCAAAAAGGTAGAGGGGCCGGACAAGATTTTGAAATAGATGAAGGAAGATGTGTTGACCCTTAGCCAGACGGTTACCTCTCATTCCGTCTCGATCAAACAGTTGGAGACCCAAATGGGTCGTATCTCGTTTCATTTAAACTCGAGACAACAAGGAGGGTTACCTAGTGATACTATGGCCAACCCCAAGAATGAAGTTTGAGTGAGGACTTGCGTCGTGCCACGACGTTAAATAAGGCGCTTCTTGGGAGGCAACCCATGTTTTAGTACTTTCGTTTTGTTTTTCAAAATAATCGTGTGTTGATTGTGCAGCTTGAAGTGTGGAATGTGTTTGAAAAGAGCATATTGGTGAGCAAAAAGTCCAGTCGGCGAGCCCAACTTGGACCGACGTGGGATTCAATGAATTCTAAGAGTTGAGTCTGTAAAACTCGGCAAACCCAGGAGGAAATCGGCGTGTCGCCGAACTGGTTGGCGATCACGACTTTATCCGCTGTTTGGACCCCCAGTTTTACTAGAGGTCCTATAAAACTCAGTGAGGTAAATACCCACTCGGTGTGTCACCGAGTGGGTCGGCGAGCAAGACTAATGTCGCCGAATGGACGAGAATTGGATGGTTTTAAAAGACAAAAGTTTAAAAGTTCAAAATCTTTCACATTCCCTCACTTTTCAACTTTCCAAACTCACACCCAAAATAGTTTTTCCCGCATATTTGTGTTTTTATCGCCTATTAGTCGTCGATTGTGTGCTCATAGTTGGATTCTTTGCCTCCTAACTTTACAACTTGTTTATTCGGCTTCTAAGGTTGGTTTTTCGAACCCCAAATTCTTATTTAGCATTTTTTACTCATTTGCAATTATTCTTATCTTAGTGATGTGTGCTAGGCCTCTCTTATCATAATTGAGTGCTTGTATGCCTATTTTTAATTTG
Source organism: Solanum chiquidenum (assembly GCA_029582725.1). NCBI lineage: Eukaryota > Viridiplantae > Streptophyta > Magnoliopsida > Solanales > Solanaceae > Solanum > Solanum chiquidenum. The sequence goes on along the minus strand of JAJOOS010009941.1, from coordinate 27,019 downwards.
AAAATTGTGCCTATAATACCTTTATTGTTGTTTTCCCAAATATTTTGTGCCTTAAAATTATTTGAAATTGATGGGTTGTGTTGTTTTGTTGTTGGGTCTAGTCGGGTGAAGTCTAAGTAACCCACATCTGTGCTAAATGACGTATTTTGCCCAATGATGGAGCGGTTGACGTCATTCTTAAGGGCAAAAGTTGTCAGATGGCCAAATTTATCCAAATCGGGAGAAGTCTAAGTATCCCGGGGCATAGGTGTAATGGGTCTAGGTCTACTACTGAGATAGCAGGATGAACTCTTTCACTCACTACTCTTGTACTACCACAGCCTGTACCACCTGTTGTCTTAGTAGTAATTTGAAGTTGTGCCACATTAAAATTCGTTCCACCACCATTATCGCCCTTACCATCGCGGCGAACAAGAGGAGGAGGAGGAGGATTATTTGTTTCTTTTTTATTTCTTCCACGTCGTCCCTTTTTCCTTTTTCCTTTATCAGTATTATTATTATTACAACTTGATGGTGCTTCTACAACTTGAACAACATCTAATTTTTGAAGAACATTTTTTTGCTAACTTTGTGTTCCTTAACTTTTGATGAAGGCACATAGCATCATCTTCTACTTCATTATTATCGTCGTCCTCATTTTCATAATCATCAAGATTGATTAGTGAAGAACTACTGAGGAACTTTGGAACTACATTTTGTTACACATTTGTTCAATGGTTCCCATAAGTCATTCATCCCATCCAATGATTCAATACATCTATTTTCTTTGAGATACTATCATTCTTTGAGGACTAAGCAACATAAGCGATACTCTCAACCTTCAACAAGTGATCACAAGAGTTAGTACATATTTCATTCACTAACTTAGTGTAATTTTAGAAAAAAGAAAAATAGCAATTAGTAGATCTCCAATAAACAGAGAAAAAAAGAAACACACTACTTTGCGTCAATAAACACATATTTAAAACCTTCTTAAACTCCAAAGAGTTGACTGACTCCTAGTTGTTTTCATCGCGGATGCGGAAGGCCATCCTAACAATAAGGTCTTACTTGTCTCGGGAAAGGGTTCTCCCATTTTATTCCAGGATTTTAATTTGGTTAAGAAGTTGTTGAATGCGTTGTTCCACAAGCTCCAAAAAAACAGCAGACACGTTCTCTAAAAAAGCATGAAGTGTTTGGTGACGTTCACACCTTTTGATTTTCAACATTTAGAATTCTTTAATTATCTGGAGAAAGTATTTGGAACTCAACTCTTGGGGCTTTAACATTCGTTGGGGCTTTAAGTGTGCCTTTGAGAACAATGTACCAGAAAAAACTTTAGAGGTAAGTCAGCTCAGTGCACCCAGGATGTAAACAAATGAGCAATAAAGTGAGTGAACATCATGGAGACTAGAGTTTCTTTTGGTTATTTCTTCCTATATACCTAAACCTTGATAGGCTGAGTAAGTGTAACATCCAAAAAAAAATTGAGCTAAGACTCGAACAATCCTTTGTTGTGAGTAAGATTTTACCGAGGAATTTAAAATTTCTTGAGTGTTAAGGTCACTATATGTTGCACCTTTAGTTCCAAAAAGAACTAAATTGGAAATAGCAAAATCTGAAATTTTGCAAGTTATGCTTAGGTTATGAGTTTTGGGTCAACTTCAAACTATCATAACTCTTAGTTTAGGATGATTTAGGTGGGCTACAAGATAGCTAATGAAATATATTTAAATTATCTTTCCAACTCCACAGAGTTTGCTAAGTTTCGAGGTAGGATGAGTGAGATATGCCCTTTTGAATTCAAGTTGTCCAGTTAAGGAAAGTTACCCGAAAATAGTAAGGGGTATTTTGGTCTTTTTCTTACTCAAGTAGATTTAATTCATTTTTAGTAAGATTTAAGGGTCTAATCCTATTAGGTTCAGTTTTATAATCCTAATATACGCCTAGGGTTTTAGTTGAGAGTTCAAGATTAGAAAAGAAGAGAAAGAAAAGAGAAAAGAGGAAAGCATCAAGGCATTCGTCGAGGTTCTTAAGTTTTGTTACGGATTTTCGCCATGGGTTTGATCCCCAAGAGGTATATAAGCTTCCACAGTGTTTGGTTTGTTCACCCAAACACCAATCATGTTAATTTCAACGTTAAATTTTTTCTAGAAAGTTGAAGGTTTGATGTTCTTGAATTGTGTTCTTGAAATTGGCTTTTGTTCTTGAGTTTAGATTAGATTGATGAGTTCTTGAGGAAATCGTGTCGATTTTAGAGTTGTGTTGGATTAGATTCTTGTGTAATTGTTTTGTGTATCTGAATCTAAAGAGAAATTGAGGAAAAGAATCAAATTTAGGAGAATTTGGGTTAGAAAATGAGAAAGAAAAAGTCAGAGAGAAAACTAGTACCAGGTCCACGTCTTCCTTTAGAGTGAACTTCTCTCTCCGTGTCGCAGAGAGATAGCGGACCCCACTGTTTCAAAATTATTTCATGACCAAATATTAAAATGCGACTTGCTCCTAGACAATGTTTTCTTTTTTATCATTTCTCGTGATTAACTATCTAAAAGCACTCTTAATCATAACGATAACTTTCCTATCACAAATCATAACCTTGAATTCATAATTTAAATTGAAGGTAGAGTTAAGAGTCAAGTCTTGAGAGTTGTTTCAAGTTTTTTGAGAAAGTCCCTTTGAATCTTTTGGGGAGTCTTCTACAAAATCTAATAACTTGTTTCAAGACTCAAGAAAGTGAGTATGAGAATGAGGAAAATGTGTTCATGAGTCGTATACATGAACTCTATATGGTTATGTAGACCCTTGAGTTGAGTCATTCATGCCCATAAATTCAGCATGAACTCCATAAGCTGAGTATCTTTGAGAGGAGTAGTATCTCTAAGTTCTAAGTTTTAAGTATTGAGTTCCTAATCTCTTTTGAGATTTTATTCCTAATTATGGGAGTATTACATATTACCCATGAAGTCCTTAAGTTGAGTAGTTCATGCCCATAATTCTGCATAAACCCTCTGAGTCGAGCATTCTCGAAATGAGTATTACCATTAAAGTTCTTGAGTTCTGAGTTGTTGAGCCTCGAGTATTGAGTTCTAGTTATGGGTATTGAAAACCATGAATTGATTCATTCACGTCCATAATTTGACATGAACTTTATTCTGAGAAGTCTTTTACAATTTTTTCTAAAATTGTTTTAAGACTTGAGCACTTGAGTTGAGAGAGAGTAGAGTCGAGTTTATTTTCTTTAAAATGATATATGGAACTGTTTATTCCCAAGAGTAAATGTTTTCACATTTAAAAGATAAGAAAACTGAGATTTCCAAAAGAGTTTTAAGCAGTTTGAGTGACATCTCTTTTTAGAGAAATATTTTGAATAATAATCTCAGACCATAGAAAGAATTATGTTTTTAAACATATGAGCTAGTTACATTTTTATAGTAGTATTGAGCACCGATATGGGGATGAGTTTGAGTTCAGATAATTCAATGTCTCCATAACCGTGTATCCAACATAGGTAGAAAAGGGTCATACTTTTTATATTATTCCTAATGCTTTTTAGCATAGACTAGTTGATCTATTTAGTGAGTAGGTTCTATACCCAGACAAAGTATAGGACGGTTGTGGCAGCGTGCGGCGAGACGATGTATCATCACATAGCTCATAGTGATGGTTTTTGTATACAGAAACTCCTACAGAGATATTTTGTATTCTTATATACACATAGTTTACATTGTATTTTCATATACAAGCAGAGTTTATTTGGTATGCTTGCATACAAACTTAGTTGCTTTCTACTGTTTTAAAAGCTTTCCATATATTGAATATGTATTGTTGTTTTATATTGAGTTGAGTATCCAGAGTTGAGTACCTAGAGTAGAGTATTTTATTATTGAATTGAGACTTATTTCACTGAGTTGAATATCTTATCATTAAGTTGAGCGTTATTTCACTGAGTTGAATATCTTATCGTTGAGTTGAACTATGTTTCTTTGAGTTGAGTTAGTTGAGAAGAGGTAAGTATGTTTCTTTCCCACCAGTTCAAGCTTATATTTATGATTTAGAATACCACTTACATGCTCATACATTCCACGTACTGAGCCATTTGGCAAGCATCATTTCATGATGCAGATACATATATTAAGGGTCATCAACATGAGCTTTGTTGATACCATTTGGAGTTCGAGTTAGCTATGGTGAGCCTCTTTACTTCCGGAGGATTTTATTTACTTTTTAGTTTTGTCATGATGTCGTGGGTCTTGTCCCAACATACATCTTTTTCAATTAGAGGCTTGATAGATAGACAATAAAGTTTGAAAAGTCTGTTTCATTTATATTTTTAAATGTTTTAAAGACTTGAGTTTCCTAGTTTTGGAAAGTTGAATATATGATTATACTCTGAGTTAATTATTTGAGTTGCAATGAATTTTATTCTGTTTTAAGATTTTATGCTTGAGTAAGACTTTCGCTTGTAGTCAGCCAGGATAAGGGTTCACTTGGGGACTGGCAATAGTTCTCGAGTGCCGTCCACTTCCAGGGTGTAGGCTCCGGTCGTGACAAACTTGGTATCAGAGCACATAGTTCAAGAGTCATAGGGTTTCTATAAAGACGTGTCAGTAGGGTCCTGTTTATTAATGCGAGGGCCCTACTTTAATAAATGAGGGACTATAGACATTTAAGAAAAGTTTATCTTCTTTCATACTCTTAATCGTGCAATAGATCTATATCATAGAGATTTATTCTAGCTCGTGCATTCTCATATACATTCGAATACCCCCATACTAGAGGTGGTTGAAAAGAAAAGTCAGTTCTTTATGGATGATTTATTCTTAGGAAGAGTTGTGAGGAAGTCATGTGACTCCAGAGGGGCTTGAGAGAAGCCCATGAGTGAGTAAGTGTTCAGTTTCAGAGAAATGCACCCATATTCATATTAATCGTGCATTTGAGCTAAAAGCGAATTGTGCTCTCTTCCCTAAGCCTGGTTTCAGCTGAGATCCATATGAGGTTGTATGTTTAGAGCTTGGGTAATATCTCCACCCTAAAAGGTAACATGAGTTACGAGATCATGAGCAGTAGTAGCGAAAGAGCCCACAGTTAGAGGAAAGTATGCGGAGGTATAGATATCTATGAAAGGGAGATAGTGATGGAGCAGATTATGTTATTATAGTCATGCACCCATTAAGTTGTTGATGAGGAGTTTTCCCTTATGGGTAGATTAAGAAGTGGTGAGTTGTGAAGATTCCTTCATAGGAGGTAGAGTGTGTTGTAGCTAGAAAGGAGTTTGTGGTGAAGTGGCATTGTATAGGTAATGACAAAGTGTAAGTGTCGAATAGAAGAGCAAAAGTATTCATAAAGTGATAGATCCATGCTAGGTTTATAATATGTTTGAGAGGGTCATGATGTTCAGAAGGTTATAGAACTGATGAAGTAATGAGGTATAAAATAGTAAGCGAGCAATCGTATTGATATTCAGATTTAGTAATGAACATTAATCTTGAATTTGAGATGAGTGTAATGATCCAAATAATGGTAACATGAGGGTGATGATGTTAGTCTTGAGATTTGATCTGGTAGACTTGACATACAGTACGTGAGGAATTGAGGTGATTAGATGCAATAAAAATGAGTGGCACAAGTGAGAGACCCTAACCCTTAGATAAGGGTAGTGAAGTGTGGCTAAGTCACAAGAGTAACAAGACGATTAAGAGGTGTACCAAAAGGGTATGTAATAAAAAGAGGTTAAGATAAACACCATAGAAAGAAGTCTTAGTACCTGCTTATTGAGAATTTGGTAGTCATGAGATAAACTTGTCCCGAGTGTTAGAGTAAAAGAGGATGTAGACCAGTTAGAGATAATGGAATAGGTCCATAACTTTTAAGGGTAAGATTTAGACCTAAGGAGGATATGACGAGATGAGAAATCAAGTCAAGTGTTTGAGCGTAAGATAGTAATGAGTTCCAAAGAGTATGGGAGATATCCTTTTGGAGGTCCTTTTAGTAATGGAGTGATGTTAGAAATAGGAGGTTGATGTTCTTATTATGATAGTGATGGTGTGATAATTCCATCTAAGGTTATAAACAAGGAGGAACAAGAGGATGAGGTTTTACTATGAGAAATAGTTAAATGAGATCTCTTAGTTGGTTTCAAAGGAGTTAGTTAGTAGGAGTCCATGGAGTTGTTAGAGTACTAAGCTTGAATGTGGTGTTGTTAAACATTAGGTGGCTCTTGATATGAGCCCAATGTGGTGGTAAAGAGTAATAGTCTTGGGATGAGATTCCCTATAGAGAGGTATAGAACCTGAACCTAAGGATTTGGGTTAAGCTTGAATATAGTAAGAGCATACCATTAGACGCAGACCTTAGTAAGAGTACCCCATTCCATACCCAGTCCAGTCGTCATTTGAGGACGAATGATCCCAAGGGGGAAATATTGTAACACCCTGGAATTTAATTGAGCTAAGACTCGAACCATCCTTCGTTATGGGTTAGATTTTACCGAGGAATTTAAAATTTCTTGACTGTTAAGGACACTAGATGTAGCACCTTGAGTTCCAAAAAGAACTAAATTGGAAATAGCAAAATTTGAAATTTTGCAAGTTATGCTTAAGTTATGAGTTTTTGGTCAACTTCAAACAAACATAACTCTTAGTACATGATTATATAGGTGGGATACAAGATAGCTAATGAAAGTACTTTGAATAATCTTTCCAACACCACCGAGTTTTCTAAGTTTCGAGATCGGGTGAGTGAGATATGCCCTTTTGAAGTCAAGTTGTCCAGTTAAAGAAAGTTACCCGAAAATAGTAAGGGGTATTTTGGTCTTTTCCTTACCTAATCAGATTTAATTCAATTTTAGTAGGTTTTTCAGGGTATAATACTATGGGGTTCAGTTTTATAATCATATTATATGCCTAGGGTTTCAGTTGTGTAACAGCCCGGAAACTAGTAGGCTAAACTAGAGCTTTACATGAAAGTTCTAGAGTTTGACATGAGGGTTAGAATCATAAATATGACTTACCGTACTTATAATGAAAGTTTTAGGGCTAGGGCGTCAAGGTACGACCTCCAAGGAGCAACCAAGAGTCCTTGAAGGGGACCCAAAATTGCCCAAAAATGGGCCACCTACGGATGGAGTCACACCCAGTAGGTGGACCCACACCCCATGGGAAGGGGTCATGGGTCAAGACCCCAATTAAGTCCCTGCAGGACACCACCCACGGAGGACCAGCATGCCCCGTGGACCCATCCACTGTCCATGGGCATAGTCTCGTGGGTGAGGCAGCCTTGGTCTTTGAATTGTTTAAGTGAAGGGTTAAGGGAAGATTCTAGAATAAATTAGTTATTAAGTGGTGTTGTTTTATTAGTATTTAGACCACCTATATAAATCTATTAGACCCTTAATTAAGTGATTCCAAATCATTATTTCAATTCACCCAAAACAAACCCAATTCCCTCCAAGAAATTCTCTCTCTAGAAAGTGAAGAAGAAGAAGAAGGGTCAAGCTAGGTCAAATCCTCAAATCCTCCAAGCTTTGTGAGGGATTTATATCCAAGGTATGTTAGATTATTCATCCATGGATTCTTCCATCAATGGAGTCCCCTATAATTCCCCCAATTGTGAAGATGAAATCCCTAATTCAAGTTAGGGTTCCTTCCAATATTATGGGTTAAGTTGAGTATGATTCCAATTGAGTGGATAGTACTTTTCTATGATTAATTTAGTATTGAATCAAGATATTATGATGATATTATATGTTTTCCTTGGTTAACCCTAGTCTAATTGATGAAATATAAGAATGTGGGTTTATGCCTTGTGAAGTGAAATTGAGTGTTGATAGAGGATCTTCTAGAATTGATGTTATGTATAGTAATTGTTCAGGAAAAGAAGCATGTAAACATGAATTGAACTAGGTTAAGGTATATATGATGGATCATGACTAGCAGTGTTTTAAAATGTGGGGGCGTGAGGTGAGGCGAGGCATTTTACTCAGTATAGGGCGAGGTGATTAGCTATGATCCTTATGTGATGATGTGGAGGCGAATACCTACATTACACCCTAAAATGGATATGGAGGCGAATACCTATATTTCATTAAAATTAACATGGAGGCGAATACCTATGATTCCATGATATGTATGACTAGAGGTGATTCCCCTTGTCTTTATGATTCAATGATATGTATGACTTGAGGTGATTACCCTTGTCCTTTACGATGAGCTAAGCATGAGATCAAAGAGATAATCAATATGCATGAAAGCCTAAAAGTGGTACTTAGTGTGGATAGGATTATGGGGTCTTATCCATACATTGCACAAGTATGACTTGAAGCTAATTATGAAGTGTTTCTCTTATATGATGTATGGTTAGATTGGATTCTTGTTATAGTTTCCTTTCTTCATATGTTGAGTAAAGGTGAAGATTCCCTTGTCTATGAGAATTAAGTTAAGAGTGAGACCATGAGGTGGTAAGTATGATTATTATGACCAAAGGGGATACTTAGCATGTATGGGATTATGGGATATCATTCATGCCTTGCACAAGTGTACTTGGAGGTTACTTATGAAATGGTTATCTTATGATATGAAGGTCTAAGTATTTACTATGTATATGGACCATGCTTTATGATGACTAATGCTTATATTATGTCTATGTTGGAGATTATGTTGATGATTGTGTTATTGCCTCTTATGCTTATGTCGTATGTTCGCTAACCATTATGTTATACTCTTATGATGTTATGCTAGCTAACATATTTAGTACATTTTGTACTAACACATACTCTTGCCTACATTTTTATCAAATGTAGAGTTTGGCGACATTGAGTTCCATTCTTGAGGATAGGTTTCTAGAAATGCAAAAGAGTTGAAGATTTGGTGAGTCCTCATAGCATCGAGGATAAAGCCACTATTACCTTTATGTCTTTCTTTTATGTTTTAGACTTTTGTATGGGCTATGTACCAGTAGTTACTCAAAGTTGTATTACATGGTTTGACACAAAGTGTTTTAGATTTGTGCTTGCTTTAATAAAAGACTTTGATTGTAATGAGAAGTTTTAAAATTTTCGCATCATTTCTATGTACTTTATGTTATGATATGCTAGGTGGCTAGTGTTAGACACTTTGGGGTCTAGTACACCATGTTACATTTAGGGTGTACCCCTAGGTCGTGACAAGTTGAGAGTTGAAGAAGAGAAAAAAAGAGAAAAAAGGAGAAAAGAGGAAATGATCAAGGCTTTATTCGAAGTTCTTGAGTTTTATTGCGGATTTTCGCCATGGGTTTGATCCTTAAGAGGTATGTAAGCTTCCATAGTATTGGGTTTGTTCCCCAACAATCTAATCATGTTAATTTCAACACTAAATTTGTTCAAGAAAGTTGAAGGTTTGATGTTCTTGAGTTCTAAGTTGTTGAGTCTCGAGTATTGAGTTCTAGTTATGGTTATTAAAAACCTTGAATTGAGTCGTTCACGTCCATAATTTGGCATGAACTTTATTCTGAGAAGTCTTTTACATTTTTTTCTAAAATTGTTTTAAGACTTGAGCACTTGAGTTGAGAAAGAGTAGAGTCGAGTTCATTCTCTTTAAAATGATATATGGGAAATATGTATTCCCAAGAGTAAATATTTTCACATTTAAAAGAGAAAGAAACTGAGATTTCCAAAAGAGTTTTGAGTAGTTTGAGTGACATCTCTTTTTAGAGAAAGATTTTGAGTAATAATCTCAAGCCACAGAAAGAATTATGTTTTTAAACATATGAGCTAGTTACGTTTTGGGAGTAGTATTGAGCACCAATATGGGGACGAGTTTGAGTTCAGATAATTCAAAGTCTCCATAAACCATGTAGCTAGCATGGGTAGAAAAGGTTCTTACTTTTTAGATGATTCCTTAATGCTTTGCTGCATAGACTAGTGGATCCACTTAGTGAGTAGGTTCTATACCCTGGCAAAGTATAGGACAGCTCTGGCAGCGTGCGGCAAGACATTGTATCATCACATATCTCATAGTGATGGTTGTCGGTTAGAGAAACTCCCACAAAGATATTTTGTATTCTTATATACACATAGTTTACTTTGTATTTTTGTATACAAGCAGAGTTTATTTGGTATCCTTGCATACAATCTGAGTTGCTTTCTACTGTTTTTAAAGCTTTCCATATATTGCATATGTATTGTTGCTTTATATTGAGTTGAGTATCCCAAGTTGCGTTCCTAGAGTCGAGTATATTATTATTGAGTTGAGCCTTATTTTACTGAGTTGAATATCCTATCACTGAGTTGAGCCTTATTTCACTGAGTTGAATATCTTATCATTGAGTTGAACTATGTTTCTTTGAGTTGAGTTGAGAAGAGGTAAGTATGTTTCTTTCCCACCAGTTCAAGCTTATGTTTATGCTTTAGAATTCCCCTTACATGCTAGTATATTCCGCGTACTGAGCCATTTGGCCTGCATCATTTTATGATGTATATACATGTATTCAGGGTCATCAACATGAGTTTCATTGATACCACATAAAGTTCGAGTTATCTCTGGTGAGCCTCTTTGCTTCCAGAGGATTTCATTTACCTTTCAGTTTTGTTAGAATATTGTGAGTCTTGTCCCGACTTCCATCATTGTCAGTTAGAGGCTTTATAGATAGACAATAGAGTTTGAGAAGTCTGTTTCAGTTTTCTTGTTAACTGTTTTAAAGACTTGAGTTGCCTAGTTTTGGCTAGTTGAATATATGATTATACTCTGAGTTAATTATTTGAGTTTCAATGAATTTTATTCTGTTTTAAGCTTTGTATTCTTGAGTTAGTCTTTCGCTTTTAGTCTGCCAAGATGAGGGTTTGCTTGGGGACCAGCAGTGGTTCTCGAGTGCCGGCCACATCCAGGGTGTAGGCTCGGGTCGTGACAGTAAGGGTTTTGACCAAGTTGAAGGCAAATCAGTAAGGTGAGGAAGGAATGTATTGCCAAAGATGATATGGGGGAGCGAACAACTGGTGAGTTATATAAAGGGGAGGAAGTTGTGCTGTCGTGGAAGGGGATGTCATGGATCCATGGAGAGGAAGATGAAGAACGAAGGGGTGTCTGGCAAAATATAGAAACTTTATTGCTTAGCTATGAACAATGATCCAAACATAATCTACGACAATGATGTGTAATATATATGTAATCGAGAACCTAGTGCTACCACCATATGTGAAAGAAAATAATGATAGAAAGAATACTATAAACATGACTGGTAACAATAGATAGAATACCTTGCCAGCAACCTTTTTGAGAATATGTCTCAGGATATTGCAAAAATAAAACAGTTAGGTATTTTTAGGAACCCAGTCAAAGAAAAGAAAATTAGATGTGATCCCTACATCAGACAACTCAGCCTCGGTCTTGCCCAGATAGGCATAAAACTTAGCCCTGTTATCCTGGCGGGTAACCTCTCTGTCTAGTTGCAATGCTCCCTTACCTATATCACAATTTCCCAAGCCTCCACAACCTCTCTGATTTTCTCCTCTCCCACTGTTCTCTTTTGCTCATGTACGGGTTTAGTCATGCGCGGGTGGGGACTATCTCTCCTTATGTGTCCTAGTTCTCCACAATTGTAACAACATCGGTCAAGAGACTACATGTTGCTTGGTGCAAAATAGTAGCCATCCTGAGCAGGAATATGTTGCATAGTTCTTGAGTAACCACTCGTAGAAGAGGGCATATTTGAATGAATTGGCCGAGCTATAATTTCCGCCCTTCCTAAACCTCTGGAGTAGGAGCCAGTAAAGTTACATGTATTCTTTGGCCTCTTAGCAAAAGCCTTGGCCTGTCCATCCCGTCGAATTCCTTTTACCTTCTTCACAAAGTCTATCACTTCATTAAAGCTTTTACTTGTAGAGGTCACGTGAACAAACAATACCTGCAACTCGAGATTCAATACCTTGTCGAACAAATGGATCCTCTCTTCTTCTGTAGTCACCAACTGAGTCGCATATTTGGACAAGGCATAAAGATTATCTCCATAAGCAGCTATAGTCATACCACCCTACCCCAAAGCCATGAACTCATCCAACTTGCGGTCCCGCAATGTTTGAGGCACATACTTCTCCAGAAATAAGGCATTGAACTTAACCCAGGTAATTAGAGGTAAGACTTGCGATCAACATTCCACAAAGGCTCTCCACCATTGCTTAACCTTACTTTGAAGCTGAAAGGTCACGAACTAAACTCCACGTTGGTGCACAATGCCCAACTTACGAAGTCTCTCATAGTAATCTAGGATTGTAATGACCCTAAAAATGAAGTAGGAAGAACTAGATCTTCACATGTGTTTTAGAAGTTAGTAACTTGTTAAAAGGATGAGTTTTGGATTTTAAAGTTTTGTTTGAACTGTTTTGAGGTCAAACGTCAAGAAACAACCATGACGTTCGGAAACTAGTCTTTTGGTGCTAGTGTGTTCTAATGTATTATAGTTGAAGTTGATGTGTTGTTTGAGGTCTAACTCTTGTAGAAATATTTCTTACACTTAGAACATTGAGTTTAGGGGTAAAACGTCCGGGTAAGACTCCCCAAGGGCCACCCTAAGGGTCCTTGAGGAGGACCCTAAGTTAAACCTCAAAGCTGCCAAAAAGTGGTGATCTACGACCATGACTTACGGCCAGTAGGTCCACTTACGCTCAGTAAGTCTGCTCCATAAGTCAAGACTTAGCCTAGGGAGCCTTAGATCCCTTAGTCAAGTCTCTGCCAAAATTACAAACCCACAAAATGGTTTGTCACTCCACCTATGGTCCGTAGGTGAAGGTTTCGTAAGTCTCACCTGTTTTGCTGGTGCAAGTCGGCCAAGCCAAGGGTGGTTTGGTAAATTCCACCCTTGGCCACTTAAATATGTGGATGGATATTTTATGTAATTTTAGGTATTTTAAGTATGTTAAAATAATTAAACCTCCATTTAGAATTGATGCTTCAAAATCAAACCCCCTCTTTCAAAAAGGTTCTCTCTAGAACACCATTGAAGCTCAAGAACAAGTTGGAGCTAGGGTTGAAGATTTATATTGCTTTCTTCTGGAAAATTCATGGGGAATTCATCTCTAAGGTATGGTGACCCTTTATCCTTGATCAATCTTTCTTTCAAGGAGTCTAATCAAAAAGGATTTCAAAGGTGTTTCAAAGATAAAAAATCCTATTTTCTATTCTAAGCATGGGTTCATTGATAAATAATTTTCAAAGACATTATATTGATGAATTAAGGTTTGATTTATGATTTTAAGATAATTTTTATATGGAATTCCTTCAAGAACCCATGTTTTCACTTAACTCCTAAATTTGACTTGTGGAGTGGGTTTATGATTATGATTCAATGTTGATGGAATTGTGCTTATATTGAATTGATTTATTGATTTCTATTGTTATCTATACCTATCTAAAGTGAATTGTGAATGATTTGAGTAATGTTGACTATGGCTTTGGGTAATGGTAAGTTGACCTAATCTTCTTACTAATGTGGAAGTAATATAGAATTGTTCTTGTTTGGATTGATCCACTTATGGTGGAGGTGTTTATATACATATTCATTGTGTTGTGATCATGTACTTGAAGGCATTATGTGGTGATTTGAAGTATTATCATGTTATGGTATAATGTGAAGGGGTTTATGTGATATCAAGGGGATCTTGTATAAAGGCTTATTGTATTATGATTGAAAGTACGTTCTCTCTTTATGTTCATATGTGATGATGATAGACTATTAAAAGGTCTCTATATGATGATGTATCCTCTTGATTTGGTGGACTTAGGTGTCTTTTCTTGACACGAATGCTTGTTGAATGTGAACTCTTGACTTTGTAGGCTTAGGCATCCTTCTCTTGAGTAACGAATGTATCCTGAATTAAATGTCTAATTGAGCTTGAATTGGTAGACCTAGATTGGTAACTTATTCTTAAATGAATGAATGAATGAATGTATAGGATCGGTAGACCTAAAGTTGGTGCCCTTCTATAAATGACCAATGAGGTATTCTAGGTTGTGTCTTGAACCGGTAGACCTAAGCATGGTTCCCCTTCATGATGAGTATAGGACCCTATGTGAATGCAAAACCTTGAAGGGGTAAACCTAAGGGTTATGACCTCCTTCTTGTGTGAAATGATAGACTTAGAGTTGGTGGACCGGAATGGTAGAAACCCTCTCTAAGAAAGTCAATGAGCTATCCTTAATGAACCTTGATCGGTAGATCCTTGTGGTGCCCTTCTTGGTAGATGTGCTAAGGGTCGGTAGGCATAATGATGGCGCCCTCTCTAGTACACACATGTGAATGAAATTTACTCTATGAGGACTAAGACTAGCACCGAGTGGATATGGTTAAGATGGTAGCTCTTCCTGAGTATGAGGCAAGAGTACAATGAACGTCTTTCGACATCCCCTAAACCATATGCCTACATGGGTTGCTTACTAGTTCTACCCTTGGCAAGTAGAACACCTTCCACGGAGTAGGGAAGACACCGGATTTCATGTCTAGCTTCCATGGTCTATGTCAGTTAATGCCTATCATCATATGGGATGTGCATTCTAGTTATTGGACAGGTTCTACAACATGTAGATAGTAGTATGGGATGCTATCTACACATGGCACGAGTAGGCTTCGAAGATACTAAAGTGAGTTCCCCAAGGCTTAAGGGCTAATATGTGAAAGTCCTCTATTTACATGAATGTGTCCTAAATAATTCTTAAGAAGAATGTTGACTGTTCATTCTTATAGTATGTTGCATGTCTCACTTATATTAAGGAAATGAACTACTTGTCATGTTATATTGAAATGTAATGGTCCTTGTCTATAGTAGCCTTGAGGAACACTTAGGTGTGTATGAATGAGGTTGTATGGGCGGCCACTTCATGTCTCACTCAAGTGTGCCTTAGGATAACTATAGATGGAGGTCGTAAGATGTTAACTTGTATCTTACTTGGTGTAAATGTTATTTGTTGCATATTGATACTTGTGAAGCATCATTACTTGAGGTGAAGTATAAATGTAAACTAAATGTCTTATATGTTGGTTGTGATGTAAACTATGCCTTTATTGTTCATGACTTGAAAGATTTCTCAAAATAGTATATGCATGGGTTTCCAACCAATATGTCTATTTAAAAGCATGTTTTTGCATGGTCATCATACTTAGTACTTAATGTGCTAATCCATATTTTCCTCTATTTTCTACAAAGTGTAGGTGTGGGAAAGTGATTGAGTTGGCTTAGAGTTGAAGCTTGGGATTAGAGTTCTCTCAAGATCCTTTGGTATGTCCTCATATGTTCGAGGACAAGGATTCTATATTTCTAGTTTTTTTATGTTCGAGACACTTTGTACTAGACTTTCATATTTTTGATTGTGTAAAGGGACGTTACCCTATCTTGTATGTTTGTCTAAGGATGGCCATGTGAGACTAGTCTTCCTCTTTCGTACAAAGTTTTTTTTTAAAGATGTTGACCTTTGAGTCTTATGTTTTTGTGTTAAAAGGTTTTTAATTCTCCACTATTTCTATATATCGGATGTTATGAGCGCTAAGGGCTTGTATAAGACCTCTGAGAGGTCGAGTACGCCATGTTACAACTTGGGGGGTACTCTCGGGTCGTGACAAACTTGGTATCAGAGCTTAAGGTCTTGGGAATGGTTCCTAGGTTCAAAGTCTCACAAACCACGTCTAGTAGAGTCTTGCTCATCGGTGTGAGTCACGAAACATCTATGAACGAGAGGCTATTGGACGTTAGAAGTTACCCTTATTTCATTAATCTTGATGTCGTGCCTTAGAGTGTGGTTCTATAAGTGTCCTTTTCCTAATCCTTTCTCTTGTGTTTATAGGATATGAATAAAAGGGCTAACCCGAGGAGAGTGGAAGAGGATATTGTTAATGAGGAAGTTCCTCCCCGAGGTGCTCTAGGTCCTCGAGGTGACTAAGCTCCTATAGGAAACCAAGAGAATGAGGTTCTGGTGGTTCCCCCGGACATAACTAATAAGAAGATTAGAGTGGCATTTCTCACCCTAATCCGAGCCATGACGGCTCAAGAGAATAGAGATGTGGGGAAATAGTGTCCCCAAATGATTATTTTATCTCAATATCTGATGAAAATGCTTAAGTTTCAGGTATTTGAAGTTTTAGTGGAAGCATTGACACTTAGGCGCAAAAAGGAACAAAGAGTCTGAAAAAAATGAAAAAGCTGAAGCCTGAGCATCGCCAAGCATACTTGGCGAATCGCCAAAGAGACGTACTCCGCCCTTCGTTCCAGTACGCGAATCCCTGAAGAAAGTGGATCAAATCGGCTGAAAAAGAAAGCAGTCAGCATATCACTGAGGAGTTCCGCAAAACAATACTATGTCACCCAATGACACAGAGAACGGCGATATCGAAGGATGGTGCAAGATGGAGATGAACTGCACCTAAGGGCGAATTGCCGAGTCGATCGGTGATTACGACTAATGTCGCCGGATGATCCTCTACAACACAAATTTTTTAAAACTATAAATTCTCGTTGAGTATCACATTTTTAATATCAAAATTTGAATAGAGAACAATTAATATAAATTTAGTACTTTTTATTTTGGCTCTAAGTTTGTAAGGGTTTGAAGACTTGAAGAAGAAAAGGGTTTCATCTCCAAGGATTTGGACTTGGGTCTCTTGGATTCTTCTTTCTTTGCTCAAATCAAGACTTATTTCTCTATACCCATTTGATTTCAACATCATTGAAGGTATAAATTTCTATCTCTTGATGTGTGGCTAAAAAACCCCATTCTTGGGGTGTGATTTAGAAAAGATGTGTTGATATTATTGTTGGGTCTTGCTTGCTGATAGGTTAGATGTATTTCAATGGTGATTTCACCTAGTGGTTGTGGTTTAATTTAAAGGGTTTGTAGTTGCAAATACAAAGCCACCTATGTGTTTTCGACTTGCCCGAGAAGGAGGTCGTGAAACCAAAACTGCTAGACTGATGACCTAAGAAGTGGGTCGACATGAGGTTCACCCCGAGAGGGTGATCCCTAGTCCCATATCCTAACACCTAGCTTGAGAGAGTGAGTGGGGTAAGGCGTAGGCTGGCCTTCATGCGGATAATGAGTGTCCGAGATGAACGCATTTGAAAAGGTGTAAGTTGCCCGAGAGGGAACTTATTTCCATCTAAAACTTAGCCTAGGCCCTATTGTCTTGCAAATTTCCTATCGAAAGCATGTACCCAACTATTTATCTCAACTTGTATTGCGGTCACACCCCAAGAACTCTTCCCCATACTTGATTTCCTTGTTATTTTTGTTGTTTTTACTTACCAGTGACAAAACCCCCATTGTTATTTGACACTTTTGTGTTCCCTTTTAATTTAAAATATTTTTAATCGTTAATGTCTTTAGCTATGACTAGTTAGAACTAAATTTCATTTTTCTATTAATTCTCAAAACCACTCCCTTGGGACACGATCCCAACCCTTGGTTGGGGTACTATACTATTGCACGATTGTAGACACTCGTACTGGAAGTTGTGTCATTGATTACGTAATAAACATCAAAATGGCGCCACTACCAGGGAGTGGTGTTACTTGAGAATTCTTAGATTAGTAGAATTTTTGTTCTTCTTAGTTGTAGTTTACTAACCTTATTTTTAGTTTTGTTTTTCCCTAAGTTACTATATGCAGAAACCCTGAGCATGGCTGAGGGAAGTGGTGGAAAGTTAGTTTGGACGAACCAAGAAGTCGAGGGTGACTTCAAGTTAGCTGCACTGGCAACTCAAATGAACGACTTAGCCACCAAGATCTCAAAGGTGGAAAACCAGTGCAAGAGCCAAAGTGGGCACATACCTCCTTATGAGCAAGAAAGGTCTAAGAGTAATGAAAATAAACATATCGAGGATACGCTATTAATCAATCTCTAAAAACTCCACGAACAAGATAGATTGCTAGACGTAATGAAGGAAAGCGTGGAGGTACTGCATTAGATGAGTGGCTCCCACTCAAGATCAATCAAGTTTATTGAAAACCTGTTGGACCGCACATTGCCTCATTACTACCCAAGCAGTAAAGGCGGGTTGCCTAATGACACCAGGTCTAACCCAGAGATGAATTTTGACTGATAGCTCACGTCAAGCCACGACATTAAATAAGGCGCTTCATGGGAGGAAACCCAAGGTTTTAAATGCTTTTGTATGTCTCAGAAATAATGGTGTGTTGAATGAACAGATTAAAGTGGGGAGAATGTGTAGAAATTGCATTTGGCGAACTAATAGTTCTATTCAGCGAATCACCGAATTGATTGGAGGTCCCAATGAAAACCATCGTTTGGACCTTCACTCTAACTGAAGGTCCTGTAAAACTCAGTGAGCTAAATGACCATTCGACGCATCGCCGACAGGATCGGCGAGTGCAACTAATATCGCCGAATAGGTGCGAACTGGATGGTTTATAATGGCCAAAGGTCCAAAAATTTGAAATCCTTCACTTCCCCTCGCTTTAAATCTTCATAAATTCACACCAAGGTAGTATTTTCAATATTCTTATATCCGACTAGTATTTTGGCTGAGTGATCTGTGCTCTGAATTGTATTTATTTGTTGTCTAACTTGTCAATCACATTTTTATTGGCACAGAAGGTTAGTTAGCCAAACCCAGATATCACTTTCGAATAGTTTGAACTCTTTTGCAATGATTGTATCTTATTGATGTATGTTGGGCCTCTCTGATAGGATTAGAATGATTTCATGCTTATTTTAATTCGAAGAACTTCCCTGTGTTGACTGATTGTCGAATGCTCATAATCTAAGTGCTTTTTAATGAGTTGGGTCGTGTTCGCATGTTGTTTTAATCAATTGGGTGAAGTTTGAGTAGCCCATGTTTGTGCTAAATGTTGAAAGTTTGCTCAATGATAGAGAGGGTGACACCGCTCTTAAGAGCAAATATCATCAAATGGCCAAATGCGGCAAGTCCGGGAGAAATCTGAGTATTCCGAGATGATGGGTAGTATGGGTCTTATTCGAATTTAGTTATCGCATGCTTTGATTTTGCTTTCGGGGTTTGCGGAATTGAATTTGAGGAGATGGATTGAAGATGGGCACATTTGACCATTTGGCAAACTGGGTCGAGCTCGCCAAATCGTTAGGCGGTTCGTCCAATGTCACCATCTCGCCCTTAAGATCAGGTCAAGTTGGATGAGACTGTAAGTTTCGGCGAGAATCCATGGGTCACCTAACGCACTCGGCGACTCGCTGAAAGTACTCTTGATCTCACTGTGTATGCTACCCTGAGACCCTTCTGCACTGTAACTTTCGGCGATAAAACCTTTACCTGCCGAAAGAGGTTCGGTGACTCTCCGATACACTTGGCGAGTTTTTATACAGTAGATGGCCTGTGATTTTATATTTTTCCCTTAACTCCTCCAAAATCTTTTGCAGGTATGACTAAACCCAACAAAGGTGGTAGCAACACACCACCCCGACGCAAAGAAAAAGGGATCACAATCAATGAGAAAACAAATGCACCCATGCACAAGGCGACCAAAATCTCCACAACTAGTGGGAAAGGCAAAGGCAAGGACAAAACTGTTGAGCTATCAGATGCAAGTTCCGACAATACTGGTTTTTACACCAATGACCCAAAAACATATGACAGTGAGAGCATGGGTTCTGAGGAAGATGAACTGATGGACGCATAGAGGAATGAGTTACGATCTAAACAAATGAATGACTCATCTCGGATCATAAATCCTCGATCCACCACTCAGACTCCTCCAGTTTCAGAGTAGGCAATAGTACTAGCACCTCCAGTACAAGGCCCACCACCTAAATCAATAAACAGATTAAATTCTGAGGGACTGAGAACGATCATTGAGGAAAAATGGCTCTCCATAGATGGGGTGATCGATAAGTATTCCGAGATAATAGAATGTCTAAAATATCACAAATTTGAAATATTCAAAAAAAAAAATGGCTCTTCCATACCAAGATGGGTTAGAGAGTTCTACAATGCATACAGTGCATTGGTACCTCAACGGAAGAGGTTAGTGTCCTATTTCAAAGCAGCTGGCTACGTGGTTGTCAGAGGAAGGATGGTAGCTTGTGTTAGTGAAGCTATCAACATAGCTTTAGGTATGTCCGATAAGATTAATGATCACTGCCAACACTTAATCAGAAAAAAGATGCTAGATGAGCTAAAAAGGTGGTTAGCCCCGCTGTTCTCAGATGATAAGGCTCTGAAATGGCTAGCAGAAGGAGTTTCGATTAAAAAGAAAGATTTGAGCATAGCTACAACATATTGGTTCGGGTTTCGTCAGCAGCATAATTATGCCATCACAGAATGAATCTATCATTCGCCTTGCCAAGGTAGCTTGTCTTGGATGCATCATGGAGAAAACCAGGATAAATCTAGGGATGACCATTGCTTTTGAGATCCATATGCGTGCAAAGTGGTGCCAGACATCTCTTCATTTACTAATATTGATCTAGAAATTATGCAAAAGAGCTCAGGTGCCTATAGATGCAAAGAAGGATGTCGAATTGGCTGCCACCACCTCCACAAGTATTCGAAAAATTGAAGCCGAATATCTTAAAGACTAAGCAAGAAAGAAATAGAAGGAAGTTGTGGCCACTGGATCTACACATGCGGAGGGATCTTTGCCCACTCCGGCCCCTTGGTATTCAGGTATGCCCGCTCCTTCTTTTCATTCACAGCTTCCAGGTCCCTCTTCTTTTGTAATATCACACAGACCCACTGCTACGGTTGCATCCTATGGACCGATCACTCAAGCATCCTTGATCCGGATGGGACAACTTGCTCAATCTACTGATTTTTGGGCTGGTAACATAGAAAGCTCCATTCCATGAATGATTCAGGATGCCCTCGATGATACTCTGACACCACTGAGTACTACTATTGATGCTCTAGTAGCTAGGATAGCTAGGTGTGTGCATGACCAAGGAGCCATAGAAGAGGTGACGGGCTTTAAGGACGCTATTGCGGAGCTGAGGAGAGATGTGGACTACCTAAAATCCACCGATGTGTCCATGATCTTTGGAACAGTGGAGATTTCGAACATGCCTAAGATGCCTCAGACCACCACTGGACATCGAGACGGAGTAAAACAGATAGCCGATCTTGACTCAGAGGCAAAGACTGACGAAGAGATGTTTGAGGGAGCTGCAGTAGACAACATAGCTGAGACTGAAGAAATCATGATAGACGTTGTTGTGCAAGCCTCCTTGGCAAAGGCTCCTGCTGCTGGAGCCAGTGGATTTGGCCCTTTTGGAAGTCACTCCAGGTACTGATTCTCAGACAGATGGAGCGACTACGTAGGCATGATCCCCTCTTTACCTACCTCTCTGTCTTTCTTTATTTTTCCTTTCAGATTATGTGTTAATTGCATTTGAGGACAAATTTCTTTTATCTGTGGTGGGGTGAGGCTCACCTTTTGTGTGCTATTTGTGATTCTTGTTTTGTATATATTTGGGTTGTTCTGTTTAAAAAAAATTGACACTGCTTTTTGTGGATGTTTGAGCTCATGGCCCCCTTTTGTTTTAAATTACAAAATAAAATAAAATTTGACCCTTCCAAGAAAAAATCATTTTTTGAAAATTTCACCACCTCGTGTGTTGAAAGTGGTTGTTCTTTTGTAGAATTTAAGTCTCGGTTTCGATCAATATTCATGACTTGAATAGTGCTCTCAATTGAACAAACATGAATGTGCGACTACGACGAGGCCAAATGAAGTTGCATAGACAATATTTGAACTCTTTGTATCTCGTTGTGATTAGCCATTTATCGAATTGATTCTCTTGTAATGACTTTTGCACACTAGGGAAAGTGTGTAGTCTTGTTTGACTTAAGTGTCGATGCCTTGTGTGATTAGCTTACTTTGAACCATGCATGAATAAACCTAGAATTTTCTCCGTTAGTCTGATTGATTTAGAAAGGTGTGCTCTTCAGATCATCTTAGGCAACTTTTAAGAGTGTGAGCCAAATCTGACATATACCTCTTTTGTGGCCCCATGAGTGTGTGAAACTCTTTTGAACACACCTTGAGCCTTACCTTTCTTCGGAAGAAACTCGATGAACCCTAGACCTTACTTTACCCACTACCTATAATCCTCTTGATTTGTGGTTTAGTGAATAGCCAACTTAGGCCAAAACCCTAAACCCTAAGTTGGGGGTGTGGTGAAAAGGAAAAGGAGAAGTCAAGAAGTGCAAGAAAAAGTCTCTCTAACCCATGGTATTGCAAAACAAAATGGAAACCCTTAAGAATAAAAAAATAAATAAAAATAAGAATAATAATTTCGGAATAAAAGTGAAAAAGGAATTGGGTTTCCAAGGAATACATGGAGAGTGAATAAAAGGATGACTTAGAAGCACTAGAAGAAAAAGTAATACGGGAAAAGAAAAGGAGGTTTAGAGAACACCACATCTCACGAGGATGAAGAAGCCACTGAGCCTAAATGATCATACCTTTGCAGTCAGCCTCATTACGAGCCTTGAAAAAACATTTTTGATCTTGAGTAAGCCGAACCGAAAGTCGATTAGAAAATAAGGGCAAACCTATGGGTGAAAACATGCATTGTGTTCCTCTTTTTGAGTGTGAGCGTTGCATCTGATTCCTGATCTTAAATTGATTAAATTTTGTGTGTGAATATGGAATCATTCTTTGTGTGAGGGCATTTAGATACTTTCGTTGACCTTGAACTTGCATTAGTAGCAAGTATTGCGAGCATGAGAATCTTTGATATTGGTATGTCACAACTTGAATCTTTGGGTACACAATTGATTTTTGCATAAGTAAATTGAGTTTTGATTGTGTGCATTCATGATTGAGTCTTGTGTAGCACTGTTCAAGATACCCTTTTTGAACGACTGAACTTGAGTTTGCTTGAGGACAAGTAAAAGTTTAAGTTGGGGGTGTTGATGAGTCTACAAATTCAACTCATTTAGGGCTTCATTTTAATATAAATAGTGTCCTCAAATGCTTATTTTATCTCAATATCTGATGAAAATGCTTAAGTTTCAGGTATTTGAAGTTTTAGTTGAAGCATGGACACTTAGGCGCAAAAAGGAACAAAAAGGCTGAAAAGAACGAAAAAGCTAAAGCCTGAGCATCACCAAGCATACTTGGTGAATCGCCAAAGGGACGCATTCCGCCCTTTGTTCCAGTACGCAAATCCCTGAAAGAAGTGGATAAAATTGACAGAAAAAGGGAGCAGTCGACGTATCGTCGAGAAGTTCCGTGAAGTAGTACTATGTCGCCCAATGACACAGAGCACGATGATGTCGAAGGATGGTGCAAGACGGCGATGAACTGCACCTAAGGGTGAATCACCGAGTCGATCGGCGATTCCAACTATTGTCACCGAATGATCCGCTGCAACACAATTTTTTGAAAACTATAAATACTCGTTGAGTATAACATTTTTAGTACAAAATTTTGAATATAGAACAATTAATATAATTTTAGTACTTTTTATTTTTTCTCTAAGTTTGTAAGGGTTTGAAGACTTGAAGAATAAAAGGGTTTTATCTCAAGGATTTGGACTTGGGTCTCTTGGATTCTTCTTTCTTTGCTCAAATCAAGACTTATTTCTCTATACCCATTTGATTTCAACATCATTGAAGGTATAAATTTCTATCTCTTGATGTGTGGCTAAAAACCCCCATTCTTGGGTTGTGATTTAGAAAAAAATGTGTTGATATTATTGTTGGGTCTTACTTGCTGATAGGTTAGATGTATTTCAATGGTGATTTCACCTAGTGGTTGTGGTTTAATTTAAAGGGTTTGTAGTTGCAAATACAAAGCCACCCATGTGTTCTTGGCTTGCCCGAGAGGGAGGTTGTGAAACCAAGACTTCTAGACTGATGGCCTAAGCAGTGGGTCGACATGAGGTTCAGCAGGAGAGGGTGAGCCCTAGTCCCACATCCTACCACTCAGCTCGAGAGAGTGAGTGGGATAAGGCGTAGGCTGGCCTTCATGCGGCAAATGGGTGTCTGAGAGGAACGCATTTGAAACAGGGTAAGTCACCCGAGAGGGAAGTTATTTCCATCTAAAGCTTAGCCTAGTCACTATTGTCTTGCAAATTACCTATCGAAAGCATGTACCCAACTATTTATCTCAACTTGTATTGCGGTCACACCCCAAGAACTCTTCCCCATACTTGATATCATTGTTATTTTTGTTGTTTTTACTTACTAGTGACAAAAACCCCATTGTTATTTGACACTTTTGTGTCCCCTTTTAATTTAAAATGTTTTTAATCGTTAATGTCTTTAGCTACGACTAGTTAGAACTAAATTTTATTTTTCTATTAATTCTCAAAATCGCTCCCTTGGGACACGATCCCAACCCTTGGTCGGGTTACTATACTATTGCATGATCGTAGACACTCGTAATGGAAGTTGTATCATTGATTACGTAATAAACATTAGGGGCCTAGGGTGAATGCTAATGAGAGTACCATGAGCTCAAGATTGAGGGACTTCGTGAGGATGAATCCTCCTATCTTCCTCGGTTCGAAAGTGGGAGAAGATCCCCAAGCATTCTTGGATGATATTTATAAGATAGTCCATGCTATGGGTGTATCTTCTAGGGAGAAGGCGTAGTTGGCTTCCTACAAATTGAAAGAGCTGGCCCAAGTTTGGTTCGCACAATGGAAAGCCAGTAGGCCAGTTAAAGCGGGAACCATAGAATGGGAAGAGTTTAAGGAAGCATTGTTAGGAAGGTACTTTCCCCGTGAGAAGAGAGAGTGTAAGATTGAGGAGTTCATAAATCTTAGGCAACATAACATGAATGTGGAGGAGTATTCTTTGAAGTTTACCTTGTTGTCTAAATATGCTCCATCTTTGGTGTCCAACCCTAGGGATGAGATGAGTAGGTTTGTGACCGGTGTAACTGGCCTTGTCAAGAAAGAGTGGTGTACGGCAATGCTCCATAATGATATGGACATTTCTAGATTCATGGTGTATGCTCAATCCATTGAGGAGTTCAAGCTTAAGAGGATGGTAGAGATTTGAAGAGAGGTAGATCAGATGAGCAAGGTCAACCTAGGTTTAAAAAGAGAGTTCCTAATCAAGATTCATCAAGTGCTCCTAAGGTTAACCAAGAAAGAGGTAGTGATTCTCAATTTGTTAAGCCTACTTGTCACACTTGTGGAAAGAAACATTTTGGGAAATGTCTAGCCGGTACTAGTTGGTGTTATAGGTATGGAAAGAATGATCACAAGATGAGAGATTGTCCTACTCTTGCAGCTAGAGGAAGAGATACTAGGCAAGCTTCTTATGGTTGCCCAAATCTTGATGATCAAAAGAGGACTCGTTTCTATGCTCTCCAAGCTAACAAAGAAGCAAATCTGGCTGAGGGTGCGGGTAAGTTGCAATTCCTTGTTTTGTAATGAGATCCTTATGTGTTGTTCATTAAAGTGTAGATGGGTTTCTCCCAAGTGGGGGATGGCATGTTGAATAGTGAATTGTTGAGAGTATTGAAGTCCTTGTCTCTTTCCTCCTATTCTACTCAAGCTTGAGACTTAGAGTTTCTAGTAGCATGATGCATGTTTTGGAGTCTTGTGTGAATATGAGTTTCCATATGTCTCCTTATATTATGCATATTCTAGTTGAATTCTTGTTAAATGAGAAAATGAGTTTTCATAAATTTTGTTCCTCATGTTAGTATGCATCTATAATGAGTTACATGAGTTGACTTGTTGAGCATGTTAATTGTGTTCTTGAATATGTTGCCTAATTGTGCTTTTATCAGAAATTTGCATGATGTGCTTAAGGATGATGTTGGAGAAGGAAGTTCCTCGAATGTATTGAGAAATGCTTGAGTTGATGCATAAGGAGTTGGTAGATGTGTTTCTACTTTCTTGAGTTGCATTAAGTTGTTTGAGACTTGTTATGTGCAGTTGATGTTCCTCTTAACTATGTGAATTGTATATAATGTTGCATGAATGATTGTGGGTTGGTAGTCTAGAGTTGTTACCCTTAATGTGTTTAAGTGTCACTGGAGGATGAATGTTCCCAAGTGGGGCATTATGTAATGACCCTAAAAATGAAGTAAGAATAACTAGAGCTTCACATGTGTTTTAGAAGTTAGTAACTTGTTAAAAGGATGAGTTTTGGCTTTTAAAGTTTTTTTGGAAGTGTTTTGAGGTCAAACGTCAAGAAACAACCATGACGTTCGAAAACTAGTCTTTTGGTGCTAGTGTGTTCTAATGGGTTGTAGTTGAAGTTGATGTGTTATTGGAGGTCTAACTCTTGTAGAAATGTTTCTTACACTTGGAACATTGAGTTTAGGGGTTAAACGTTCGGGTACGACTCCCCAAGGGCCACCCTAAGGGTCCTTGAGAAGGACCCTAAGTTCAACCCCAAAGCTGCCAAAAAGTGGTGATCTACGGCCATGACTTACAGCCAGTAGGTCCACTTACGCTCAGTAAGTCTGCTCCGTAAGTCAAGACTTAGCCTAGGGAGCCTTAGCTCCCTTAGTCAAGTCTCTGACCAAAAGTACAAACCCACAGAACGGTTCGTCACTCCACCTATGGTCCGTAGGTGGAGGTTTCGTAAGTCTCACCTGTTTTGATGGTGCAAGTCGGCCAAGACAAGGGTGGTTTTACCAAACCACCCTTGGCTAGTTAAATATGTGGATGGTTATTTTATATATTTTCAGGTATTTTAAGTATGTTAAAACAATTAAACTACCATTGAGAATTCAAGTTTCAAAATCAAAACCCCTATTTCAAAAAGGTTCTCTCTAGAACACAATTGAAGATCAAGAACAAGTTGGAGCTAGGGTTAAAGATTTCTATTGCTTTCATCTGCAAAATTCGTGGGGAATTCATCTCTAAGGTATGGTGACCCTTCATCCTTGGTCAATCTTTCTTTCAAGGAGTCCAATCAAAAAGGATTTCAAAGGTGTTTCAAAGATCAAAAATCCTATTTTCTATTCTAAGCATGGGTTCATTGGTAAAACTTTTTCAAAGACATTATATTGATGAATTAAGGTTTGAATGATGATTTTAAGATGATTTTTATTTGGAATTCCTTCAAGAACCCATGTTTTCACTAAACTCCTAAATTTGACTTATGAAGTGGGTTTTATGAT
>JAJOOS010009940.1:0-23713 GCA_029582725.1 Solanum chiquidenum | reverse complement strand
GTGTCTACTTCTTTTTCTTCCTCCTTTTCTTTTGGTCTTATGAAGACCTCTTTATCTAGGCTTGAGCTAGAGTTTTAGGGGTGTTTTCGTCCAAGCAATTTTGGTCCTTGGGCATGAAGAACATGAGTTGGGCTCGTCTTGTCAACTTAATGGACTGGCCCAAATGTAATTTTGACTTGATTTAAGTCATATAATTTTGACTTAAATGTTAATCAGACTTTATTAACCAGTAATTTGACTTGGTCAACGTATCATGAATTTAAGATTTAATCTAAATTTAGTATGGATTTATCAATAAAATTTCACTGTCTACATGGTCCACGAAAATTTATGTGCTATATTTTAAATTATTTTGTAATGTAAATAGTTTTGTGACAAAAAATCCAATCACAATTTTATTGTTAGCATTATGGTAAAAATAAAAATGTAAATGAAGCACTTTAGATTGTGTTGGATGAATTAAACCTCAAGCTATTTTGTCTTTTTATTGTAGAATCTCGAAATGGGTTTAGGGATTTTTGTATTTTATGTTTTTCCCCTGTATTCAGAGGAGATTGGTTCATTGTTGATTTCGTGTATCACGATGTGATTATTTAGTGTTTTTATTAGCTTAGTTTCCATTTCAGTGCTCTAGAATTAAAAATGCAGGCTTTAGCCGATTTATTTTTTCTTTCTTTCAGGCTATAACTTATTTTTATGGTTTAATATTTATTTGTTGGTAATAATGACTAGTTTATATTTTATATATGATTAAGCTATTATTATTAGTATAAAGTAAATATTTAATATTAAGTATCTTTTTCAATTCAAAATTGTGGTCCATGCTTTCCTGAAGCTTCAAAGGCTTTAGAGATGCATTTCGCAAACTATTTGGATATAATAGTGGGTAATAGGGAGGATACTGACTTTTTAGTTGAGGAAAATTCAACTAGAGGGGTTGTTTTACAAGGTTTTAGAGGTGATGTATCTAATGAAGTGGATGAGGAGTTTAGGATCCAGACTATAATTTGTCTGATGAAGATGATGATTTGAAGACCTAAAAAGAGTATATATTAAGAGGAGAAGGCATAAAAATTAATAATAATAATTTTTATAATTTTGTTTATTTGTATGATACATTACTAACTTTTGAAAACGGTATAAAAGCGTTCTTTTAGAAAATCAACCAAATATCTAAAACAGAACATTCATGAGTAGACTCAATTAATTAAGAAGAGAAGACACAAAGTAAATCTAGAATAATCATTAGAGAATTTCATACCTTCTAAAGTTACTAAAAAATTAACAGTGAGGCGACAAATATAAGACGAAAGAGAAGAGGCAAAATCCCCAAAGCAAAACTACCTACCTGTTAGTCAATTGGTAATTAGAAATATTTCATCACCAAAGAATAAGATAGTACCAATGAAAAAGAAATCCACAAGTTAGACCAAAAAGTAAAAAAATCAAATAGGAGCAAATACATAAGGAAGAGGTTGATTGAAAATATATCAATTTTGATATGGAAGAGCATGAGAGTGGAGAAAACAGGGACACGTGCTACCTAAAACATTAGAATTTTTCTCAATGACAAAATTACCCCTATTTGTCCTACTCATTTATCAAAACATAATACAATTATTGTGGCACATTGTTTTTTTCCTACAAATAAAATAGCCGTACACGTGTCAACGGAAATGTAGCATCCCGAAAATTCCAAAGTTAATACTTGAGTCATTCTTCTTGGTGAATAAGTGATTCTAAATTTTCTTAGATGTTAAGGTCGCTAAAATTTCCTAGCATAAAGTTGGGTTGGAAACTTTCCTTCCAATTTCTCTATGAGATTATTCTTGTGTCAACTTCAAATGACCATAACTTTCGGCACAGAATTAGTTAGGTGACCCATGAGATATTAAATCAAATACCTTCGAGTCTTCTTCCCAACGCCGCCGAGTTTGCTAAATTCCAAACTTCGAGTAAAAAGTTTTCCCGTTTGAGTGAAGCCTCTACATTTAAGGCTTTCCATCAGTGTTAGGAAAGGGTATTTCGGTCTTTTTCCTTTTCCCCACTTGTCTTAACACGTTTTTTCTGACCCAATTAAGGGTCTAATCAGATTCTAATCACCCATTCACATTCAAAGCACTTGGGGTTTTTAGAGTGAGGTTTCAAGAGGAGAAAAGCGAGGTTTTCAAGAGTTCTTCAAGATTCGTTGATTTTCGCCAAGAACATATGGTTCTTTTTGTTATGCAATTTGTATTCTAAACAATACTAGTGACAAAAAAACTTTGCAGAAATATTAAGTTACCAAAGTTTAAATAACACAGTGAAGAACAAAAATTAATTAACAAAAACTAAATTCTGTAAAACGTACCAGAATCTGTAATAAACAAAACAGAAAGAAGATCAAGCCCACTGAATGCACAGTGTCCCCTTAAGGAAATTATTCCTCTCTAGTATCCTAGTTTTGATTTGAAATATGTCCTCCCACGATAGAATGATCTCAATCACCAGTGTATTGATACCCAAAACTCTGGTTTCAGCGAGCCACTCAACGACAGTAAAGTACACGAATAAAATTTGTGCAGAAAAAGAAGAAGAAATTAAAAAATTTCGTAAGTAAAAATTCTAAAGAATCACTGGTATTTATAGCCAAAGCACTGGTTCCAAAAGGTTGCAACCTTTCAGAAACCACATGACCATTCCAAAAAGTTTGCAACCTTTCAAACGCTCATGACTGTTCTTGAAAGTTGCAACCTTTCAGAACAATCATCTCAAATGGCGGGAAATTCAAATTAAAATGGGAAAGTATTTTAAATAAAATGGATCGCGCGGATCCGAGTTGGGTCGGAACGTTTCGGTTAATTAACCAAATACTTGAAACGTTTTGGCCATTAAATTAAATTAAATTAAATAAATAATTAACTAAATAATTAAAATAAACTTTTTCCAAAAAATAAATCTCTCGATCAATTTCCAAAGCGGAAGTCGAAGTCGAGCCGAGCGAGCGATGGCGACGACGACGCGAGGGGGGTCCCTCTTTCCAACCCTTTTAACAACTAATAAAAATATTTTTCTATTTAAACACTTCTATTTTTCTTTCCAACACCAATGAGGGAGAAAAACCTTTTTACTAAAGCATAAGAGAACTTTTCAAGTTTCTCTCTTTTCATCTTTCCTCCATTTTCCATTAACGCTATATACCCAACAATCCCCCACATGAATGGGGAATGGTTATAACATAAGGAATGCATGAACGAGTGCGTACTTTACAAGGACAGATCAATTGCATATGGATAAGTAGGGTTCCCATTAGACTTTCCGTAGTGAACAAATGTCGGATATACTCGGTCAATCGGTAGATGCGATATCTTTGAACCGTCGAGCTTTGGTGTATACCTAGACAACCATATGTCACACAATAAACCTTTTACCGTTTGTTGTTCTTATGGTTGTGTTCGTTTCAGCAATGAACACCTCCTGGTTTCATGAGTGTAGAAAGAATAGGTTTTTGACAAAAAATTCTCTTTGAAGCGGCTTACACTTTCACACTCACATAGGTGATTTCTAACCGTGTCATCGCGTGGATACACTATTTGGTCAAATCTGCCAAACTTAGCAAATTATTAAAAACTTTAAGCTTTATTAACTCATTAACAAGCCTTAATGTCTTAACCTCTGTTCCTGAACATTGTCTTCATTATGAGAATGGATTGAGTTGATTGACAATGTCGAACCGTCAGTCACAAATTTATTTTTCTCCTTGAATCTAGCTCTTGGGATCTCCAGTCTGCTAGATAGAGTTACCGCCATGATGACTTGTCCTAAGATGTAAACTCATTCCCTTAGATGATCTTTAAACTGCCTCTCTCACTAGGACTTTCGTCAGTGAATTTGACACATTATCGCTTGACTTCTGATGTGCCGTGAAATCGTGGCACATTTGATGCTTAATAACTATGAACTAATACTGGAATTAAGTGATATTTTGGGATTATTTGATGGGTTTGTTAAATGTGTAGGCAGAATCTGGGTTGTACTGAAAAAGAAGCAGAACTGATGTTGGCCCAAGTGAAAGTTCACGGTCAACTTCACGAACCGTTAACTTTGTTACGGTCCGTGGTTGAGCTCGTGAAAGATGGCCAGAACTGGGCCTTGAGAAGATGAAGAGCAAGAATTTAAGTGAAGATCACGGAGGTTTATATGGGCCGTTGTTATTACCATGAACCGTGGTACCTACCATGAAGCTGAACCAATACAAAAGCAAGAAAGAGTTGAAAGAAAGTTTGAAAACAAAGTGAAGACCACGGGTGACTTCACGAGCCGTGGTACTCACTACAGACCGTGGTGTCTCTCGTGGTACATTTTCCAGTGACCAAGTTTTAAGACCCACTCTGGGGAAGATCCAAGGCAAGACCACAGAGGGCTTCACGGTCAGTGAATCCCTTGACGGGTCGTGCTAGTGGCCGTGATAAGGTCCGACAACTCAGTCCTAACTTGATTAGGACTCATTTTAAACATTCTTTTTGTAATTATTTTAGGTCGTTTTTAAAAGGAAAAGAGGAGTGCCGACGTTTAGAGAGGGAGGAAGAGAAAAGAAAACTTAAATTGGAGATTTTTGGATTTAAATTATTGTCATCGGTGGGACGTTGTTCTTTTCAATCTTGAAGTTATCAAGTGGTTGTTGATTTACCGATTATTTGTGTAAGTGATTCTTAATATGTTTTCATTATCTATTATTGATTCTTTGCATAAGAACATGAGTAGCTAAACGTCACGACTGGGTGTGTGGGATCTATGATGATATTTTAGCTGCGATTTTGTAAAATGAGTAAAAGGGCAATCTTTGTTTACAACTTGTAGTTTACAACATTCATTATCATTTTAGGGTATTGAGTGCACGCTTTAGATAGGCCTGTATCTGGTGTTTGTTCGAGAGAAAAGCATCAGTTGGGAAAAAGCTAAACTAAAGTTTAGGAATTGGAGTTAAAGTCGGATTTGGAGAGAAGGGATCTTTAACACCGTATCAAATTAAGCGAAGTCCAAAATTGATAACACTTTAAGTTCGAGAGGATTAGAGTGAATATTATCTAATTAGGCTGAGAATTGTTAGATTTATTTAAGTCGCAATGAGTCTGTAAACATTGATTTACTTGACACTCAATTTACGGAGGAGCGGTATAATCAATGTCATAGTGAACACAAAACCTAGCTTCTTTAAATTGATTTAATCACTTTAGAACGAGATATTTTGTGAACCGTGTAACTAAGTTTTGACTGGAAGTACTTGCTGATAGAACACTTTTCAATTTTTACTTTCCTTGTTAATTGTTTAGGAAATAGTAACGACAATTGAGTAAATGCGATAGTGAAACTTTATCTGTAAAGAAATTCTCTGTGGGATCGACCTCAACTCTAGTTGAGTTCTGTAAATTGACAACGACCGTTTACACTCCAAATAACTTGGAGTGTAAATTTGGACGTATCAAATTTTGGCGCCGCTGCCGGGGAATTTCAATTCAGAAGTGTTTTACTAGCTTTTATTCAATTTGTAGTTATATTTCCTAATTTTACGTTTTGTTCTGTGTTTGTGTCTCTTTCAGGTGAGTGCTACTGTGTATGCCAAGTACCAGGATTAAAGGAGTTCCATTGATCCCTTACGACTCAGAACTCAAAAAGACTCTTCGAAAAATGGTGAATGCACAAGAACTGGAGGCACAAAGACAAAGTTTGGGATTAGAAGCTGAAACCGCCGCAAGAGGTGTTCAGCAGCACGTCGGTAACAACCAACCTAGGGTGGTAGATGAGAATAGAAGAGTGGATGGATTGATCCCTCCCCAGCGCCAACCAATAGCTCCAAGGGGTAGAGCTCAACATCCAGCGCACATGATGTATGATGAAGATGAGGCAAATTTGGATGGAGCTGGAGCCACTGGAGCGATAGTGTTACCTGCACTACCTCCAGGTGTTAAGTTCACAATCACCAGCACTATGATTCAATTGTTGAACCTTAAGGGTATGTTTAGGGGTGCAGCTGGTGATGATGCAAATCAGCACTTGATGAACTTTGTGGCTATCTGTAAGTCACAAGAGATTCTTGGGGTAAACCAAACAACGATGAGATTGAGGCTGTTTCCATTGTCTCTTACTGGAGAGGCGACTAACTGGTTGAATGAGATGCCAGATGACTCCATCAGAACTTGGAATGAGTTGAAGGAAGCTTTCCTGGAACGATTCTTCCCAGAATCAAAAGAACTGCAGATGAAGGACGAGATTAGTGCACACAAGCAACTACCAGGAGAAGCCATGCATGATACTTGGTGGAGGTTCAGCCAAAAGTTAAAGAAATGCCCCAACCACGATCTTACCGAAAGGCATCTTAAATAGGCCTTTTATAGGTCTCTGAATTATGTTACTAAACCTGTTGTTGATGCAGTTTGTGGAGGCTCATTTATGAGGAAGCCATTTGCAGAAAGTATGCAGCTATTAGATGAGGTCTCAAAGAACAACAAAGCATGGTACACTAGAGATACAGAGGTAGGAGAGCTCGGGTATACATTTGAGCTTTCAGCTGAACAAAGGAAGAGACAAGAAGAAAGGGACCAAGACATGGCACATATGAGGACTCAAATAGACTTGCTCACAAAGCACATTGTTGCCAAGTTTGAAAAGGTGAATGTTGTGGGACAGCAACACAGGTATGAAGATTAGGATCTTGACATTGATGAGGAAGCTAACTATTTGGAAAATCAAGGAGGTTTCCAAAATTATAACTCTGGAAATCAGGGTTACAATTCTGGAACTGCAGGTCGGAGCTATGCTAGGGATGGTCAGTATGAAAGGCCAACAAATAAAGATCAAGGAAACTGGCAAAACAGAGAGGGGGTATAGGAATGACCGCAGTGGTGTATATATACCTCCAGGTAATAGAGACCGGGTGAGTGATAGTTCTAACGGGTCCAAGCTGGAGGACATGATGGCTAAGGTACTTCAGAAGGTTGAGGCAACCGATGCAGGGGTGAAAGAAATGAGAGGTAACTTCTCGAGCATGAGTCAGTTGGTGGAATCTCACACCACCTCCATTAAACAAATAGAGCAGCAATTGAGGCAACTCTCAGCCTCAATGAATCAGAGAAAGATCGGATCACTACCAAGTGATACCATTCAAAATCCCAAGAAGGAAGGACACTGCATGGCCATCGCCACCAGGAGTGGTAAAGTTCTTTCTGACCCTATTTCTGTAGGTATCAAGTATGAACAGGTCTTGGAGCAAACTAGCAGAGAGGAGGATGAGAATATACAGGTAGATGATCGGGGAGAGGCTCATCAATCTCAACCTAAAGCACAACATTCGAGAGGAAAAGAGAAAGAGGTTCAGGAACACCTGCCCTTACAACAGATTCCCAGGCCACCTCCTCCTTTCCCTCAAAGGCTCAAAAAGAAAGCTGAAGATGGAAAGTTTACGAAATTCATCACCATGCTGAAACAACTTTTAGTAAACATTCCATTGGTTGAAGCCATAGAGCAGATGCCACGATATGCCAAGTTCATGAAAGACTTGGTCACCAAGAAAAGAGCTGTAAGTCATGATTTCTCTAACAATGTTCATCATTGCAGTGCCATTGCTACCAGATCTCTGGTGCAGAAAAAGGAGGATCCAGGTGCATTCACAATACCATGCACCATTGGGTCAATCAAGTTTGCAAAAGCTTTATGTGATCTGGGAGCTAGCATAAATCTGATGCCTTTAGCCATTTATAAAAAGTTAGGTTTGGGAGTACCAAAACCTACATCAATGAGGTTGATGATGGCTGATAGGTCAGTAAAGAGGCCAGTAGGAATCCTGTGTGATATACTGGTAAAGGTGGACACTTTCATCTTTCCAGCTGATTTTGTGATTCTAGATTGCGAAGTAGATTTTGAGGTTCCTATAATCTTGGGAAGACCCTTTTTTGCCACAGGAAGAGCTTTAGTGGATGTTGAGAGAGGAGAGTTGAAGTTCAGACTCAACACAGATGAGGTAAGGTTCAACATTTGCAGGTCAATGAAACAGCCACGAGATATGAATGTGATATCTGCAATAGAGATGGTCATTGATAAAGACATGAGGGTACCTATAGAAGAGAGAATGGTTGTTGAAATATAAGCAACAGTAATGATGAACTTTGATGTGGATTTTCGGTCTAACTATGTAAAGACCGTGAATGCCTTGCAGGGTATGGGAGCACATTCGTATGCGCCAAAGAAATTGGACTTGGACTTGAAAAACAGGCCAAGTCCTCCAGCGAAACCATCCATTGAGGAACCACCAGTGTTAAAGCTGAAACAGTTACCCAATTACCTCAGGTATGTATTCTTGGGTACTAATAACACTTTACCTGTGATATTGGCTGCAGACTTGAATGAAGAGCAGGTACAAGAGGTGATCAAGGTGCTAAAACGATACAAAAGAGCCATTGGATGGACCATTGCTGATATAATTGGGATACCTCCAGGTATTTCCATGCATAAGATTCAGCTTGAGGAAGACTGCAACCCGAGTATTGAACACCAATGGAGGTTGAACCCACCTATGCAAGAGGTGGTTAAGAAATAAATAATCAAATGGTTAGATGCTGGGGTGGTCTACCCTATTTCTGATAGCCACTAGGTCAGTCCAGTGCAATGTGTGCCTAAAAAGGGAGGCATGACTGTGGTAGCGAATGCCAAGAATGAATTAGGCCCGCAGAGACCGGTCACTGGATGGCAAGTGTGCATGGATTACAGGAAGCTGAACAAGTGGACTTTGAGGGATCATTTCCCCATGCCTTTCATGGACCAGATGCTTGACAGGTTGGTAGGTAAAGGATGGTACTGTTTCTTAGATGGATATTCTGGCTACAACCAGATATCAATTGCACCTGAAGATCAGGAAAAGACCACCTTCACATGTCCTTATGGCACCTTTGCGTTTAAACGCATGCCATTTGGACTATGTAATACACCAGCCACATTTCAAAGGTGTATGATGTCCATCTTTTCAGACATGGTTGAGGACACTCTAGAGGTATTTATAGATGACTTCTCTGTAGTAGGCGATACTTTTGATGACTGTTTGTTGAATCTTAGCAGGGCTTTACAGAGATATGAGGAAGCCAACTTAGTGCTAAATTGGGAGAAATACCACTTCATGGTAAAAGAGGGCATAGTCCTTGGACAAAAGGTGTCACAGAAAGGAATTGAGGTCGGCAAGGCTAAGATTGAGGTGATTGAAAAATTACCTCCGCCAATCTGTGTGAAGGGTGTTCAAAGCTTCCTAGGACACGCCGGATTCTATAGGCATTTCATCAAAGACTTCTCAAAAATTACACACCCCATGTGCAAGCTTTTAGAGAAGGAGGTGAAATTTGTCTTCTATGAGACATGCCTTAAAGCTTTTGAGTGCCTAAAAGAGAAACTGATTTCAGCACCAGTGATTATTGGCCCAGACTGGGCGGAGCCATTTGAGGTGATGTGTGATGCTAGTGGGACTGCGTTAGGAGTTGTGTTGGGAAAAAAGCGCAATATGATGTTCCATCCGATTTACTATGCTAGTAAGTCGCTAAATGGGGTGCAAAGAAACTACACAGTCACTGAACAGGAACTATTGGCTGTAGTTTTTGCTTTTGAAAAGTTCAGATCTTATCTTCTGGGCACTAAAGTGATAATTCACACAGACCATGCTGCTTTGAGATATCTCATGGCAAAGAAAGATGCCAAGCCTAGGCTGATCAGATGGGTATTGCTTCTTCAAGAGTTTGACTTTGAAGTGAAAGACATGAGAGGTTGTGAGAACCAGGTAGTTGATCACCTGTCTAGGTTGGAAGCTACAAAGAAGGAAGAACTTGAGCTCGAGATAGATGACACATTCCCGGATGAGCAGGTATTAGCTGCTATTCTTGACCTTATTCCTTGGTTTGCTGACTATGCTAATTTTCTGGTCAGTGACTTAATGCCCGAGGGACTAACATATCAGCAAAGGAAAAAGTTCCTGCATGATGTAGACAAGTACTTTTGGGATGAACCATATCTGTACAGGGTGTGTGCTGACAATATAATTAGGCGATGTGTCCCGAAAGTCGAAATGTTGCATATATTAGAGGCCTGTCACTCATCTCCAGTTGGTGGTCATCATGGTGGTGCTCGAACAACTCACAAGATACTTCAGTGTGGGTATTACTGGCCTACAATTCATCAAGATGCAGTGGATATAGTAAAGAGTTGTGATGTGTGCCAGCGGCAATGAGCCATCTCTCGGCACCATGAGTTACCCATGACACCTATTCTAGAGGTGGAATTGTTTGAAGTGTGGGGTATTGACTTCATGGGTCTCTTTGTGAGTTCATATGGGAAGAAATATATAGTGGTGGCTGTGGACTATGTGTCCAAATGGGTTGAAGCTGTTGCATTACCGGAGAATGATGGAAAGAGCGTCGTTGGGTTCTTGAAAAAGAACATCTTCTCAAGGTTTGGAACTCCCAGAACCATTATCAGTGATAGTGGGTCTCACTTTTGCAACAAAGTCTTTAGTGCACTTCTGACCAAGTATGGAGTAAAACAGCACAAGGTGGCAACACCTTATCACCCACAGACGAGTGGTCAAGTGGAAGTTTCCAATAGGGAAATTAAAACAATCTTGGCAAAAACAGTGAATGCCACCAGGACAGATTGGGCACGGAAGCTAGATGATGCCCTATGGGC
This sequence comes from Solanum chiquidenum, assembly GCA_029582725.1. NCBI lineage: Eukaryota > Viridiplantae > Streptophyta > Magnoliopsida > Solanales > Solanaceae > Solanum > Solanum chiquidenum. Next base: position 13,018 of record JAJOOS010009940.1, on the reverse strand, counting down.
ATATCAGACAGCTTTCAAGACACCTATTGGTATGTCTCCATATCAGTTGGTGTTTGGAAAGGCGTGTCATCTACCAGTTGAGCTTGAGCATAGAGCACTCTGGGCGTTGAAAAAGCTGAATCTAAATTGGAGCGAAACCACAAACTTGAGGCTAGATCAGATAAATGAGATGGATGAGTTCCGTCTGAGGGCCTATGAGAGGGCTGCACTGTATAAGGAGAGGATGCAGCTATATCATGACAAGCATATTGAGAAAAGGAGCTTTACTCCTGGTGACTTGGTGTTACTTTTCAACTCCAGACTGCGTCTATTTCCAGGAAAACTGAAGTCTAAATGGTCTGGACCCTTTAAAGTCACACAAGTTTTTCAATCTGGTGCTATTGAATTGGAAAATGAGAAAGGCGAGAGATTCAAAGCTAATGGTCAGTGAATCAAGGCACATTTGGGTGTTCCTGAGGATGTGAAAATTGTGGAGGAATGTAAACTTGATGAAGTCTGAGTAATCAAGTAACCTGCGTCGTGCCGCGACGTTAAATTGTGCGCTGCTTGGGAGGCAACCCAATATGTAATTATATTAGGTATATTCTCATTTTTCCCCTTATTTTTATTTATTTTTATAGAGCCACTGTGTGTTGAGGTGTGCAGGAGAGAATAAGGAGAAAATGCAGAAATTGGTGCAGACTGAACGTCACGGTCAGGACCACGAACCGTAGAGCTTTTAACGGGAACTATCACAATTCGTCAAAGCGAGGACTAAATTTGGAAGCTACTGGAAATTGCATAAAAAGGGTTCACGGAGGGGTTCACGGTCCGTCATGTATTGTACGAGCCATCTAACCTCTCGTGAACCGCAGGTAAGAATCTCAGTTCCAAGTCAACATCACGGATAGTTTCACGGATCGTGATATTTTTTTACGGGCAACTTCACAGCCCGTCGTCTGCATCAAGTAAGTTTCTTTGCCAGGGTAATGTCACGAACAGATCCACGGACCGTGATATCTTCCACGAGAAGTCTCACGGCCCGTAATCTACTACCTAGTAACACCGATGACCTGACCCGACCTGCGCATAACCCAACTCATAAATTAAAACATATTTATTGATTCCAAAGGGCAAAACTTCAGTTTCTCTCTTTTTCTCCTCACCAACAGTTATCTAAGGAAGAATTGATCATCATTTATCAATAAATCCTACATCTATCCAAGAATTCAAACCCTAATTGTTCAGTTGTGCAAGTGTGTTCAGCTATTTCCCATTTTTGGTGTCTTCAATCCAAGTAAGTTGAGTTTCAATGGTTTGCACCGTTACATCTTATCTATAATGGATTCGATTTTCTTGGCTTCAGTATGCATTTGTGATGATAAATTGCTAAACTATTACTTACTTGGAGTGGGTAAGTTGAAATTGGAAATTTGTAGTTATTCTTGTGTGTTGGTCGATCACGGGAGGGTCAAATTTGTAGGTCAGGTAGTGAAATTTAGGTTACTTAATTTAGTTGAATAAGTAGTAGAGTAGGGTTTAAAGTATGAGAAGAGCCTGTATTTGTACAACAATAGGGATTAAGTGCAAAAATTTGATGCTGGGAGGACGATGACTGACCTATTGCCTAGTGTAAGACTACGGCAGGTTGTACGGACCGTGGAAGACATTACGGGTCGTGCAACTTGTCATAAAACACACTTGAAAATCAACCAAACCCTCAGTGGTCCTCAGTCAAAGTTCACGGGCAGTATCACAGACCGTGGTTCACTCCACAGGCCGTGAAACCTTCCGTTAACATCCCTTTATTAAATGGCCAGAAATTCCTTGTGCACTCTTATCCTATTTAAACTCCACGAGGGACATCACAGTCCGTAGTTTATACCATGGTTCATGGTAATAACAATGGCCCATAGTTTATACCACGGCTCATTCAAGTGCTCGTAGTGTTCCCTTCGCGTATATTCTTAGGTATTTAGTTTTTGGTTAATATTGTGATTTTGTGGCCCTTCCCAATGATAGATTGGGTGACGGCATTCTTAAGGCACGGCGTCACGATGATATTACATAGGGGAAGTCTGAGTACCCACTAGTTTGTCGTTTTATTAATGATTGTACTGAATTGGTGTTTTGCTTCTCAGGTACAATGGGTCCCAGAAGAAAGAATGCTAACAAACCTGTTCTTGTCACCGCTTCACAATCAGAGAGTCATGGCGACTCCGAAGCGAGTGGGTCTGAGGTGCAAATAAATGTTACACCTGAAGATCACTCACCTCGGGCTACTAGATCATTGGCTAGGAGAGCTATTCTCCAGGACTCTCCTCCTCAATTTGAAGAGAGAAGTAGTAGTTCCGAGAATGGAGAAAACTCGGGAATTCCAACTAATACTGCTGCTGGTAACCAATCTGCAGATGACTCGGGGGACAGTGCTGAATCTGACAGCGGTTCTCAAGCCGACACAAGTACTTCTCCACCTGTGGCTACCACTAAAGCTGAAACTGGAGTACGAGAGGAAACAATTAATAGAGAGGATGAGGAGGAAATCACCGATGATGATACCATGGTGATGTATGTGAACACTCAGGAACCTAACTTCTGCATTGAGACCACAGCTGATTGCTTGTTATCGCTCCATGTGGGCTGTCAACAGGTCTAAAGAGTTCTTCGACAATGGTATTGGGAATAAAACTGGGGGCTTCAAGAATCGAGCAATTATGCCTGAGACTAGGGTGGTGGTAGCTGATGTCAAAGCATTCTCGGACATCTATCAGATATTTCAGCTCCATCAGTTCGATTGGATAAACAATGCACCTGGTGAATACTCCAGCCACCTGAATAGAGAATTTTATTCCTCTTATGCAGCTACATTGATGAATTTTGCTGAGGATACAGAGACCACGAAGCGTGGACAGAAAGACATGGCTAGTACCTGGGATCCACTCAACTCAATCATAGTTAGGGGTAAATCAATAGATATTTCTGAGGCGTCGATTAACAGAAGGTTGTGCAGCCCAGAATACTCTGCACCCGTTTCAGTTGGCCTTTTCGAGGGCAAACATCATGAGGTCACCAGTGATGCTACAATGGAGGATCAAACTTCTCGAGAAAGGGTTTTACGCTGGATTGCGAAGCAAATTTCCATAGAGGGGGAAAATGCAGGTTGGGTCACCACAACTCCAACACTTATCACTAAAGCTTCGCTATCTTTCCTGGCCAAGGTTTGGTGGGCTGTTGTCCGAGCGCAATTGAGACCGACAACTAATGATAACACTTTGTCCCCTTCCCTGGCCTCGTTAGTAGCATGTTTTATGGTCGGTTACCCGGTCAATGCATGACGTATAATAGCAATCGAGATGAGAGAGTTAAATGAGAGAGCTGCACTTACTTTTCCCTGTCTGATAGGGAAATTATGTCGAGGAGCGAATATTCCTCCGAACAACCTAGTTGACAGATGTGGTGAATCATTCAGACTAACCCAGGTTTCAAAAAATCAAGGATGTCGCGAACCATCTCTTTGGCGCGAAATCTGCCGCTGTAGGTACTTTAGCTGTTGTTCCACATGTCCCACTTGATATCCTCCAGGCAAGTAGAGATCCAGAACAAAGAGAGTCATCACAACCGTCCACAGAGGCACCACCACCTCCAGCTTCAGCCTCCCAGACTCCAGGTACCTTTATCACTATCCCTATGCTTTTTCTTGAGAAATTGGTTGCAGATCAGCGCCAGACCAGGACATTGGTAGACCAAATTGTGCTCCGGATGCCCCAACTGATAGAGACAAAGGTATTAGCTGTGAAAAAAGAGATCAAAGATGAGATGAGGACGGAGCTATCAGTCTTAAAGAATAGAGTGGATGGTTTGGATATCCTTGTTCAAGATCGCTTCCAGGCTACCAGTTCAGCAGATACTGAAGAGTTCAGAACCCAGTTGGCAGAAATGCGCACTCAAATTGCTAAGCTAGCAGAAAAGCCAGCACAGGTGCCCACTCCGGTCATGCCAGAGTCGTTGATGCGAATGTTAAGTCAGGCACCCTCCACTCAAACACTCGATGATCTTTGGGGTGCACCATCTACAAGTAAATCCGGCAAGAAAAAACACATAGCTGGAGATATTGATGAGGAGACCCCCACTGACTGCACTAGAGAGGCAAGAAGGCAAGAAAAGAGAGCTCGTAGAGCATCAAAGAGGGAAGCTAGGGAGAAGGAAGCCCTTGACCAGCAACAGCGAGATGCAGCCTTAGTTGGAGCTTCTGGTAGTGGTGCAATTGCTCCGACTAATGAGGACCACACTAATCATATCCCGAGACCTGAGAGTGCAACCATTGATAAGGATGCCAATGCTGATACGACGACCGGCGTCTAGAGCGCCGCAGGTATGACCCCTCCTCATAGCCTGTGTATTTGATTTTTTTTTTATCTGGACTTTGAGGACAAAGTCCTTTTTATTTGGGGAGAGGGTGGTCAGCAGCCAGCCATAGCTGTTAGAAAAATGGAGGTTGTCTCTTTGTATTACTGTTGTGGGTGTTTGATGTATTGAGCTGTGCAGCAGCTACTCTGTGAATATTGAGGACCTAAATCTGAGTTTGACTATTAGGATCTTTAGATGACATCTTAGATACTGATATGTTGAAAGTGGCTAATCTGACCAATTAATTGGTAAACCAAGAAACTAAAAAATGCAATCATGTGTAGTGTGTGAGTAAGTTTTGATTGAAGTCTAACACTAGGAGCAAAAACTATAACTTGCCTAAGTAGTCTTGCTTGAATCTGAAAATAACCTGATAGGAAAAGATCAGTAGGCCATTTTTGTGCAAAAAAGAAGAAGAAAAGAACCAAATGAAAAGCTTATCACTTGAACCCAATTTGAGCCTTAAATCAGTCTTTGTTCTTACCCAACATATATCAAATCCTTTGTTCTCCGAAGGAATACGATATCACAATTCAGGCCAAAAGCCTAAGTTGAGGGTGATTGCAATCCGAACAGAAAGAAAAAGGAAAAAAGAAGGTTCAACCAGTGAGCTGAATGTGAAAAAAAACAATTAAAAAAAAAACAATAATAATAAAAAATGATAGCTACTGGGTCGGATGAAATAAAGAAAAAGAGAAATCACTCAGAAAAGAGTATGTGAAAACGGAACTTTGAGGAAACCAAGGAATTAGTCATTCGCGAAACCAAATAGCCATTCCCTAGCCCCAAGCCTATGTTACAAGCAAATAAAGTCCTACAGTGATCCTATTCCGGGTGTTTGAAAGAGAAAGTGTAGAAAGCAAGGGCAAGCCTATGGTAGTTTGTTGTTAGTGTTAGAAGTTCATTGAGAGCGTAAGAGTAATACTCAGTCCCTACCAATATGAGCGAGGGACTTCTTTGGTGTGAGGACACAGTGGTTGCATTTGAAAGTAGATTGTGTGAGCTGATAATTCGTAGGTATAAGCATGATTGACTATGAGTAATGAGATGTCATGTATTGATCCTTACATGTTAGATTCAGAGGTTTGTGATACAAATTATACTTGAAATAGTTGTTGCATACTGTTATAAATCAGGAAATGAATTGAGGGCTGATTGTATTTGTTTGTTTTCTCATCACTTGAGGACAAGTAATAGTTCTAAGTTAAGGGTGTTGATGTGCCGTGAAATCGTGGCACATTTGATGCTTAATAACTATGAACTAATATTGGAATTAAGTGATATTTTGGGATTATTTGATGGGTTTGTTAAATGTGTAGGCAGAATCTGGGTTGTACTGAAAAAGAAGCAGAACTGATGTTGGCCCAAGTGAAAGTTCACGGTCAACTTCACGAACCGTTAACTTTGTTACGGTCCGTGGTTGAGCTCGTGAAAGATGGCCAGAACTGGGCCTTGAGAAGATGAAGAGCAAGAATTTAAGTAAAGATCACGGAGGTTTATACGGGCCGTAGTTATTACCATGAACCGTGGTACCTACCATGAAGCTGAACCAATACAAAAGCAAGAAAGAGTTGAAAGAAAGTTTGAAAACAAAGTGAAGACCACGGGTGACTTCACGAGCCGTGGTACTCACTACGGACCGTGGTGTCTCTCGTGGTACATTTTCCAGTGACCAAGTTTTAAGACCCACTCTCTGGAAGATCCAAGGCAAGACCACGGAGGGCTTCACGGTCCGTGAATCCCTTGACGGGTCGTGGTAGTGGCCGTGATAAGGTCCGACAACTCAGTCCTAACTTGATTAGGACTCATTTTAAACATTCTTTTTGTAATTATTTTAGGTCGTTTTTAAAAGGAAAAGAGGAGTGCCGAAGTTTAGAGAGGGAGGAAGAGAAAACAAAACTTAAATTGGAGATTTTTGGATTTAAATTATTGTCATCGGTGGGACGTTGTTCTTTTCGATCTTGAAGTTATCAAGTGGTTGTTGATTTACCGATTATTTGTGTAAGTGATTCTTAATATGTTTTGATTATCTATTATTGATTCTTTGCATAAGAACATGAGTGGCTAAACGTCACGACTGGGTGTGTGGGATCTATGATGATATTTTAGCTGCGATTCTGTAAAATGAGTAAAAGGGCAATCTTTGTTTACAACTTGTAGTTTACAGCTTTCATTATCATTTTAGGCTATTGAGTGCACGCTTTAGACAGGCCTGTATCTGGTGTTTGTTCGAGAGAAAAGCATCAGTTGGGAAAAAGCTAAACTAAAGTTTAGGAATTGGAGTTAAAGTCGGATTTCGAGAGAAGGGATCTTTAACACCGTATCAAATTAAACGAAGTCCAATATTGATAACACTTTAAGTTCGAGAGAATTAGAGTGAATATTATCTAATTAGGCTGAGAAGCGTTAGATTTATTTAAGTCGCAAAGAGTTTGTAAACATTGATTTACTTGACACTTAATTTACGGAAGAGCGGTATAATCAATGTCATAGTGAACACAAAACCAAGCTTTTTTAAATTGATTTAATCACTTTACAACGAGATCTTTTGTGAACCGTGTAACTATGTTTTGACTGGAAGTACTTGCTGATAGAACACTTTTCAATTAAACCCAATTTTACTTTCCTTGTTAATTGTTTAGGAAATAGTAACGACAATTGAGTAACTACGATAGTGAAACTTTATCTGTAAAGAAATTCTCTGTGGGATCGACCTCAACTCTAGTTGAGTTCTGTAAATTGACAATGACCGTTTACACTCCAAATAACTTGGAGTGTAAATTTGGACGTATCAACTTCACATAGTAAATTGTGATAATTCATTTATAGAGCAGTTGCCTTACGATATTATGTCTCCATCGTATATGACAAGACTTCCCGTTGTACATGACGCTCACTGCCCTACCTATTGCTGCTTGACTATAACAATGTATGCATATAGGTCCCACAGGTTTGGGCCATAAAGGAATATCCTCTAAGAAATTCCGAAGCCATTCTGCCTCTTCACTGGCCTTATCTAAGGCAATACATTCAGATTCCTTTGTGGAGCGAGCGATACATGTCTGTTTGGACGATTTTCAAGAAACTGCTCCTCCACCAAGTGTAAATACATAACCACTTGTGGATTTAACCTCATTTGACCCGGTGATCCAATTTGCATCACTATATTCTTCAATCACGGCATGATATTTATCATAATGCAAAGCATAGTATTTTGTATGTTTCAGATACCCCAACACACGTTTCGTTGTCATCTAGTGAGTTTGGTTAGGATTACGAGTGAACCGACTCAGCTTGCTAATAACACAAGATATATCCGGTCGCGTACAATTCATAATATACATCAAACTTTCCAACACTCGGGCATATTCCAATTGAGAGTCACTTTAACCTTCATTCTTTCGAAATGTAAGGCTCATATCAATTGGAGTTTTGACAATGTTGAAATTCAAGTACTTGAACTTGTCCAATACTCTTTCAATATAATGAGATTGAGATAATGTTAGTCCTTGAGGACTTTTGAGAATCCTGATCCCTAAGATCAAATCAACAACTCCTAAGTCCTTCATATCGAACTTGCTGGACAACATGCGTTTAGTAGCATTTATATCGTCAATATCTTTACACATTATAAACATGTCATCAACATACAGACAAACAATGACTTCATGATTCGAAATGTTTTAAATGTAAACAGACTTATCACATTCGTTAATCTTGAATCCATTTGCCAACATTATTTGGTCAAATTTAGCATGCCATTGTTTGGGTGCTTGCTTGAGCCCATAAAGTGACTTCACAAGCCTGCACACTTTCTCTTGTTTACCAGGAACTACAAACCCTTCAGGTTGTTCCATGTAAATTTCTTCCTTCAACTCTCCATTTAAGAAGGCTGTCTTTACATCCATTTGGTGGATTTTAAGATCATGCACTGCCGCTAGTGCTATTAACATCCTAATTGATGTTATCCTTGTTACTGGAGAGTATGTATCAAAGTAGTCCAAACCTTCCTTTTGTCTGTATCCTTTGACTACAAGTCTAGCCTTATATTTGTCAATAGTCCCATCGACTTTCATTTTCCTTTTAAAAATCCATTTTGATCCTAAAGGTTAATTTCCTAGAGGAAGATCAGCCAATTCCCAAGTATGGTTACTTAAAATTGATTCGATCTCACTATTGACTGCTTCTTTCCAATAAGTTGACTCAGACGAAGAAATAACTGCTTTAAATGTTTGAGGCTCATTTTCAAGCAAGAATGCCACAAAATTTGGTCCGAAAGAAGTGGATTTCTGTGGCAATTACTATGCCTAGGATCCTTTTTAGGTAGTGTATTTTCCGTTGATTCTTCTTGTGGTCGTTTAGGTCTTTCACTTGTCGACTCACATTCTATTTTATATGGATATATATGTTCAAAGAACTCAGCATTATCTGAATCAATTACCGTATTAATATAAATTTCAGGATTATCAAATTTGTGAACCAAAAACCGACAGGCCTTACTGTTCACAACATATCCAATAAATACACAATCCATTGTTTTGGGTCCAATTTTTACCCTCTTAGGTAAAGGAACCTCTACCTTGGCTAAACATCCACACACTTCGAAATATTTCAACTTGGATTTCCTTCTTTTCCACAACTCATATGGAATCGATTGCGTTTTGCTATGGGGTACCCTATTGAGTATCTTGGTAGTCGTAAGGATAGTCCCCCCCCCACATGTTTCGCGGCGAACAAGAACTGATTATCAAGGCATTCATCATTTCCTTTAATGTTCTGTTCTTTTATTCCGCCAAACCATTTGACTGTGGTGTATAGGGTGCAGTAGTTTGATGAATAATACCATATTCCAAACATATCTCTGCAAAAAGAGATTCATATTCCCCACCCCTATCACTCCGAATCATTTTTATCTTTAGATTCAATTGATTCTCCAATTCATTTTTGGATTGCTTAAATGCATCAATTGCTTCATCCTTACTATTAAGCAAATATACATAACAAAATCGAGTGCAATCGTCAATAAAAGTTATAAACTACTTGTTCCCACCGTGAGATGGTATTGACTTCATATCTCATATATCTGTGTGAATTAAGTCTCAAGGTTTTGAATTCCTGTCAATAGACTTATAAGGATGTCTAAAAAACTTACTTTCTACAAAAAATTCGCATTTCAATTTATCACATTTGAAATCTGGCAACACTTCTAAAGTAATCAATTTTTGCAAGCCTTTGTAATTTACATGTCCCAAACAGGCATGCCATAAATCATTTGACTTTAATAAGTAAACATAAGCAAAATTCTTATTAGTACTATAAACAACCATTACATTCAGTTTGAAGAGGCCCTCATTGAGATATCCCTTTCCTAAGAATATCTCATTCTTACTTATTACAACTTTGTCACTAACTAGGGCACACTTAAAACCATTCTTAACGAGTAGTGCAACAGAAACTAAATTCTTCCTAATAGTAGGAACATGTAGAGCGTTGTACAAAGTCAACACCTTGTCGGATGTCATATTGTCAACATTACTTTCCAAGTTCCTGCAATCCTTGTTGTTGTTGTGTTCCCCATGAACAAATCTTCATCGAACTCAGCAGGAGTATATGTTGCAAAGGCTTCTTTCGCAGAGCATATATGTCGAGTGACACCTGAGTCGAGAAACCACTTCTTGAGATTTCCAACTAAGTTTCACTCCAAGATCATTGCACAGAGGTCATCTGCATCTTCCATCTCTTCCATAATGTTTGCTTGACTTTTTCCTTTGTCCTTGTCCTTTCTTGGAGCACGACAGTCACAAGACTTGTGACCAGACTTACCACAGTTGTAACAGTTGCCCTTGAATTTCTTCTTGGCCTGTTCTGACTTCTGTCCATTAGACTTCTTTCTTTTCTTGCCTTTGGTAGGAGCTTCTTCAACAATATTAACTCCAATTATTGTCGAACTTCCATGATACTTCTTTTCGGCGGTCTTTTTATCTTCCTCAATATTGAGCCGAATCACAAGATCTTCACGCTTCATTTCCTTACGTTTGTGCTTTAGATAATTTGTTGAAGTTGTTCCACGAAAGAGGCAACTTCTCAATCATTGCATCCACTTGAAAAACTTCATCAACTACCATGTCCTGAGCAATTAGATCATGGAAAATAAGTTGAAGTTCCTGCACTTGTTATACAACAGTTTTAGTAGCTGACATTATATAGTCTAAAAATTTACGACCACAAACTTTTTCAAGCATGCATCTTCTATCTTATATTTCTTCTCAAGTGCATTCCACAATTCTTTCGAAGTGGTCACTGCACTGTAGACATTATATAAGTTCCTCTAAAGCACTTAAAATGTAGCCCTTACATAGGAAGTCTGCTTGTTTCCATGCTTCAATGACCATGAACTTTTCTTTGTCTGTCATATCAGCAGGAGACACTGGAGTTTCTTCATTGGTAAACTTCTGCAGACCAAGAGTGGTAAGCCAGAAAAATACCTGTTGCTTCTATCCTTTGAAGTTCACACCAGAGAATTTTCCCGGTTTCTCTGTTGGTGGTACAATAGTTTGGGTTGGTGCAACAACAACCACCGAATTAAAAGCATTCTCAATTACCATTTATGATAAACAAAAATCGATACAACTGATTCAGTAAGCAATAACGTAAATTGCAAACTTAATAGGAGTATAAAACCACGAAGGTTTTTTTCTCCATAAGAAACACATATTAACAATAAATAAATAATTTCCTTAACATTGTTATGCAATATGTATTCTAAACAATACTAGTGATAACAAAACTTTGCAGAAACACTAAGTTACCAAAGTTTAAATCACACAGTGAAGAACAAAAATTAATTAACAAAATCTACATTCTATAAAACGTACCAGAATCTGTAATAAATAGAATGGAAAGAAGATCAAGCCCACTGAATGCATAATGTCCCCTTAAGGAAATTATTCCCCTCTAGTATCCGAGGTTTGATTTGGAATATGTCCTCCCAGGATAGAATTATCTCAATCACCAGTGTATTGATACCCAAAACTCTGGTGTCAGCGAGCCACTCAATGATAGTAATGTACACAAATAAAATTTGTGCAGAAGAAGAAGAAATCAGAATTTTTTGTAAGTGAAAAGTCTGAAGAATCATTGGTATTTATAAACAAGAAGCATTAGTTCAAAAAGGTTGCAACCTTTTAGAAACCACACGACCATTCAAGAAAGTTTGCAACCTTTCAAATGGTCATGGCTGTTCTTGAAAGTTGAAATCTTTCTGAACAGTCATCTCCAACGGCGGGAAATTCAAATTAAAATGGGAAAGTGTTTTAAATAAAATGGGTCGGTCGGATTCGAGTGGGGTCAGAACGTTTCAGTTAATTAACCAAATAATTGAAACATTTTGGCCATTTAATTCAATTTAATTATAATTAAAATAAACTTTGTCCAAAAAATAATCTCTCGATCGATCATTTTCCAAAGCCGAAGCTGAAGTCGAGCCGAGTGAGCGAGCGACGACAACGACGACGGCGCGAGGGGGTCCCTCTTTCCAACCATTTTAACAACTAATAGAAGTATTTATCTATTTAAACACTTCTATTTTTCTTTCCACCACCAATGAGGGAGAAATGCCTTTTTACTAAACCATAAGAGAACTTTTCAAGTTCCTCTCTTTTCATCTTCCCTCAATTTTCCATTAACTCTTGTTATATACCCAACACTTTTTAGGTATGTGAGGTTTCCCATAGTGATGGACTTGTTCGTCCTCACGCCAATCATGTAGTTCTTTGTCATGACACAGGGGTACCCCCTAGATGTAACATGGCGTATAGAACCCCGAAGGGCTCCATACAAGCCACTTAGCATAACATAACATAAGTAATAGACAATACGAATAAGAACGCATTTCAAGTCCAAGTCTAAAATTTTCTTTATAAGCAAAAGCGGAAGTCTAGACTCTAAGTATCAACATAGCCATCTATTACAATCTTTGAAATGAAAGGGACACAACCCATACAAAATAGTTCGGAATGGAAATACTAGAAAGAAACTACAAATGAAAAAGCATCCGTCCTCGAATCTTTGAAGACTCACCACAAGCTAGGAGAATATCAAAGTCCAAGCTTAGCCACATTGATTATCGCCTTGAGAACCGGACCCTACACTTGGGAAAAATATAGGAAAAGCATGGGTTAGTACAAAAATGCACTTAGTATGATAGCCATGCATAAAACCTTGAAAACGTGCTAAAATGACATTTTAGTTGAAAGCATGCACTTTACCAAGTTTAAAGATCATAATGAAGACACAGGAAAGCATAAGTCATAATCATACTCAACATAGTCATAAACATAACATTAGAGAAACATTTCATAATTACCCTCAAAGTATACTTGTGCAATTCATAGATAAGACCCCAAAAATCTCACCCATGCTAGGTTATCCTTTTTAGGTCATCATTCATGTTCATCATCTTGAAAACTCATATAAAAGCTTCTTGATATGCTCAAATTACACCTCCTTAAAGAAGCATAAGCGATCGTTATCAAGTAAAGAACCCAACTTGTAGGTTGGGGTCGATCCCACGAGGAAAATGGTTTAGACTTTACTTTAACCAATAATTATATTCAATTAGTCAAATTACTTC
>JAJOOS010009939.1:0-34030 GCA_029582725.1 Solanum chiquidenum | reverse complement strand
CTAAACAAGTTTCCGGTAACTTCCGAAGCACATTTTTAAGAACTTTTTGGGTCATTTCAAATATAATCATTTCATTAAGTTCTCGACTCCAAACTCACATATGAGGCTCTAGTTTCACTCTATCATTTTCCGAGTCGTTACACCATCAGTAGGATCTAAATGCATGTCCATCGATAGAACGAATGAAAATGATCCACCGGTAGGATCTAAATGTATATCCTTCAACGCCAGCCTCCTCTGACTTCAACGTAAATAGAAAAAGGTTCACATCCTTCACCTCCGAATAGATGCGACTTAAATGTAAATATCTTTCAACGCAAGTCTCCTCCGACTTGAACGTGGAATAGATATGGTGCACATCCTTCACCTCCGAATAGATGCAACTTAAATGAAAATATTTTTCAACGCAAGTCTCCACCGAGTTGAACGTGTAATAGATAGGGTGCACATCCTTCACCTCCGAATAGATGCGACTTAAATGCAAATATCTTTCAACGTAGGTTTCCACCGATTTGAACGCAGAATAGATAAGGTGCACATCTTTCACTTCCGAATAGATGCGACTTAAATGCAAATATATTTCAACGCAAGTCTCCACCGACTTGAACGCGAAATAGATATGGTGCACATCTTTCACCTCCAAATAGATGCGATTTGAATGCAAATATCTTTCAACGCAAGTTTCCTCCGACTTGAACGTGGAATAGATATGGTGCACATCCTTCACCTCCGAATATATGCGACTTAAATGCAAATATCTTTCAACGCAAGTTTCCTCCGACTTGAACGTGGAATATATAGAGTGCGTATCCTTCACCTCCGAATAGATGCGACTTAAATGTGAATATCTTTCAACGCAAGTTTCCTTCGATTTGAATGTGGAATAGATAGGGTGCGCATCCTTCACCTCCGAATATATGTGACTTAAATGTAAATATCTTTCAACGTAAATTTTCACCGACTTGAACGTGGAATAGATAAGGTGCACATCCTTCATCTCCGAATAGACGCGACTTAAATGCAAATATCTTTCAACGCAAGTCTCCACCGACTTGAACGCATAATAGATAAGGTGCACATCTTTCACCTCCAAATAGATGTTACTTAAATGCAAATATCTTTCAACGCAAGTTTCCTCCGACTTGAACGTGAAATAGATATAGTGCACATCATTTACCTCAAAATAGATGCGACTTAAATGAAAATATCTTTCAACGCAAGTTTCCTCCGACTTGATCGTGGAATAGATAAGGTGCACATCCTTCACCTCCGAATAGATGCGACTTAAATGTAAATATATTTCAACGCAAGTCTCCACCGACTTGAACACGGAATAGATAGGGTGCACATTCTTCACCTCCAAATAGATGCGACTTAAATGCAAAATATCTTTCAACGCAAGTTTCCTCTGACTTGAACGTGGAATAGATATGGTGCACATCTTTCACCTCTGAATAGATACGACTTAAATGCAAATATCTTTCAACGCAAGTTTCCTTTGACTTGAACGTGGAATAGATAGGATGCGCATCCTTCACCTCTGAATAGATGCGACTTAAATGTGAATATCTTTCAACGCAAGTTTCCTCCGACTTGAACGCGGAATAGATAAGATGCACATCCTTCACCTCCGATTAGATGAGACTTAAATGCAAATATCTTTCAACGCAAGTCTCCACTGACTTGAACGCGGGATAGATAAGGTGCACATCATTCACCTCCAAATATATGCGAATTAAATGCAAACATCTTTCAACACAAGTTTCCTTCAACTTGAACGTGGAATAGATATGGTGCACATCCTTCACCTCTGAATAGATGCGACTTAAATGCAAATATCTTTCAACGCAAGTCTCCATCGACTTGAACGCGGAATAGATAAGGTGCACATCATTCACCTCCAAATAGATTCAACCTAAATGCAAATATCTTTCAACGCAAGTTTCCTCCGACTTAAATGTGGAATAAATATGGTGCACATCCTTCACCTCTGAATAGATGCGACTCAAATGCTAATATCTTTTAATGCAAGTTTCCTTCGACTTGAACGTGGAAGAGATAGGGTGCGCATATTTCACCTCCGAATAGATGCTACTTAAATACGAATATCTTTCAACGCAATTTTCCTCCGACTTGAACGTGGAATAGATAGGGTGCACATCCTTCACCTCCGAATAGATTTGACTTAAATGCAAATATCTTTCAACACAAGTCTCCTCCGACTTGAACGTGGTATAGATAGGGTGTACATCCTTCACCTCCGAATAGATGTGACTTAAATGCAATGTCCTTCTCGGCGAATGAAAATGCAATGGCCCTCTTGGCAAATAAAAATATTATGAAAAATGCAAATTATGGATGACCCAATGATTTTCCACTGTAATGAGGTGGATGACTCGATGATTGTCCACTGAAACGAGGTGGATGACTCGATGATTGTCCAATTGTAATGAGATGGATGGCTCGATGATTGTCCAACTACAATGATGTGGATGACTTGATGATTGTCCAACTGCAACGAGGTGGATGACTCGATGATTGTCTTGAAAATGTCATCACCTCAATGCTTTCACCTGTTCCTGTACTTGATAAGGGACAATTAGTAGACACAATGTCGCCTTAGCTAGAAACTTAGTCAAGACACCTTGAGAAAAGATTTTTTAAAAGAGAATGTGTACAAAATGCCTGATCACTACATATGTGAGAAACCAACATTTACTCTTGACCATTTTGTGTTTATTGTGACTCATGTCTTATTGGAGATTTGTACGAGAAGTTGCTGGCTTGCCATGACAATGCTGGAGATTTGCAAGTTGACTCTGAACTTCAAGCGATGTTGGATCATTTGATGTTGACTACCAAATTTTTGATAGTACTTGTTGGAATTTTTGAGGTCTTCCTCAAAAATTCTGTCCTAGTTAGAACTCTTGGCAAATCACAAAATGAGCTCCATTCTTGACTTGATGGAGATAGGATCTTTATTGTGAGATCTCAAAAATTCTGTCTGAGTTTTTAGCACAAGGAGAAAAGAAAATCACACTAGGTATATGACTGAGCCGTCATGGCGCCTACATATCATGTTGAGCCAGGAATCAGGTCAAATATAGTTTCAATCCTGTAGATGATGAATACTGTAAAGAATCTAAAACAAGATCATCAGTAGAAAATGTACAATATGAACATGATGAAATATGAAAATGATATTTCTTGTGATATTCAAAGCCTAAAGATAAGATATATCACATTTTTGGGATGGACAACTCAATGAAGTAAAATAGTCATCAATTACTGATAAGATTAATCTAATAACACTTTTTACAATGAACAACCCAAAAAGAAAAGGCAAATTCTTTTTTTTAATGGAAAGAATCTAAAAAAAATGCTTTGGAAAATATTAAAGAGTGGCTGTTACTCACCTTCTTTCTTCTTCTTTTTGGTTTTTTTTGTAAGAATAAAGAATGTGACGATACAGTCAAATCTTGACTACAATTGGTACCAACAGTTAGGATTGCAGGTAAATCTTTCCTTTTCTTTTTTTTTTTCTCTTTCTCTAACTAAGATTGAATTCAAGGTAATTTCTACCGCTTCAAGTGGTACCTCAAACATACTTAAGGATCAACAAGATTTGTTCATCTTGCTTCAAACAACGGTTTTGAATCGTACCAATCCTCATGTTTCAAGTGCCCTCACAACAAGAAAAGTCATATTTCACACATATTTGAAGCATTTGATTTGAGGACATTTTTCAAAGTGCACTCACACTCACAAGAATGTTCAGTGCATGCAACTATGATACCATATGTTTGGCCCTTATGTAAATCTCCACTAATGTGAGAACATTTGGGATGAGATCATGTAGGGCTTGTCATTGTCATGTAATGCAGGCTTAGGAACGGGTAGGATATTTATTTGGGATAAGACTGACTTAATTCCTTCTTGAGCGTCACACTGAATTTGTGCTTTTGATGATTGATACGCCTTTGGCATCAGATCCTCTTCATTGTCCTCCCTTTTTTCGACTTCCTTTTAATTCTTATTTGTTGGAGCTTTTCCTTTTTTCAACCCTTTGTTTCGACTTCTTTTGAGTCCTTATTTCTTGGAGCTTTTCTTTTATCTCACCCCTTTCTTTTAAATTTTTCTCCTCTTTTGTTGGAGTATTTTTCTTTCCACCTTTCATTGACCTTGTAGGGGTGTTTTTGTCTTTCTTTATTTTATTTTTCAACCTTTTTTCTTTCCCTTTTTTGTTCTTTCTCTAGAAGTCGTTTTTGCTTCCTACCATGGGAGACTTTATATCTTTTGCATTTGGCAACTTCAAAGATGGATCTTCTCTTATAATTTGCACATCCTTGATACACTCAAGAAGGTTGGGCCAAGAGAGGGATAGTGCATGTAAGCACTCAAAAGTGGTAGTGGTGAAGGTGTGGTTGTCCAAAGAAAGGCTTCAGGCTCAAAGTGGGGAAAACTAGGGATTAATGTCATTTGGTAGGTTTTGAAAGGTACAATCGGGTAAAAAATGGCCTACAATCCTTTCTCAAACCAAACATAACTCAGGATTTTGCCTCGATAAACATTCAAGCCAAGTTCTAGATCAACAGTGCGATGCAATTGAATTTTGATCTAATAGCTCACCACACAATGCACGTGAAATCATGAGGTTTGTTTTATTCTTATCTTGAATGCATGCAAGAGAATTTTCAAGCACCACAAAAGTATAAATGAGAGGTACCAAAAGAGTCTATAGTTTACCACAAAGTCAATCCTCTCCATCATATCAAATATGTTTACCTGCTCTTAATTGCATTGGTCCCAACTGAGCTGAAGAAATGACTCTTACAATACATACACAATGTTTATTTTGAAAGAATGAATACCGAACTCGAGAAGGGCTGCCTACGTATCTCATCGAGATGAGAATCAGGTGTGCGTAGTTCATACAGATATGACTTTGAAAATATGCACAAACTATTATTATTATTATTATTATTATTATTTGACTTTTGGAAAAAATAATATCGAACCCAAGAAGGGTTGCCTACGTATCTCATCGAGATGAGAATCAGGTTCGTATAGTTCGTGCAGATATGCCTTTGAAAATACGCACAAACTATTTTTTTTTTACTTTTGAAAAAAATAATACCGAACCCAAGAAGGGTTGCCTACGTATCTCACCAAGATGAGAATCAGGTTCGCGTAATTCGTGCAGATATGACATAAAATAATTTTAAAATTTAGACAAACTCGAAGCGATTCCTTGTATCATCTTAATTGTCGACCTTTGTACTTCCTGTTGAATGTGGCCTTCCATCTTTTTTACAGTAACCACTTGTTGTGTTCTTTTTTGGATGTTTCTTGGAACTGTGTCTTCTCCCAGTTATCCACGAGTATCAGATATCGTTATGATCATCCCCGATGACAGTCGGGGATGGTTTTCTTGCAAAAATATGAGAAATGTGTGAAAGTAGGGCCAACATGCAAAAATAATTTTAAAAAAAATGAGTATCACCTCATAGTCAAAGACTCCCCTGATTTATCTTTTTCACTTGAGATTAATGTCTTGTGAAATACAAAGACTTGAATTTCGCGAGTCCTCTTGTCTCTTGCAATTTCGAACGAACAATTACTTCCAGATTCTGACATAAATCAAACTCTCGCTTAAAAAGAAGAAAAACTCAAAAGGTAAAAGTGTTAGTTCATGTTCATAATGGATAATGCAAAATATTACAAGAAGAATTAAGTAAACACATAAGCACTGCTTTGATTGAAGACAAACTCAATTATATCACATAGCATACAAACAGTTATTACGCATCCTATACAAATATGTGACCCTTTTGTGCCAAGGGTGGCCTATCGATCTGAAGGATATATAATGCATTTGAAACATCCCATTGCCCCAAAATCCAAATTTATACAAGTTTTACCAATAAACTGAATGGGAATAAATAACAGGGAAAAATGGATACAAATAATCAATCCCACGCAGGGATACAATCCTAAACTATGCTTCCATGGACGATCCTTCCTTTTGATCTCTTGTCATCTCCGAATGTCCACGCTTTGGATGAAATTGTAACTTGATCCTTCTTCGATTCGAAAAAACTATTAGACTCTCAACCCCAACAGACAATGCTTTGCCAAATGACAGATACATCCTTCAAATCTAAACACATTAGCATGATTGTATTTTATTGACCAATGGTCCAAATAGACACAAGGTGGGCTTCTAATGGGCCCAACATACCTTGGGTGTTGAGTCGACTTAGTTCAAAATGCACTAAATTCGGAATTTAGTTTTGCTCTACGCTAGTTGACTAAGAGTGTGCTTTATTTGAAGTGGATCAGTGACCCAATCGGACTACTTGAGCTGGGGCAGTTAACGACTGTTGACCATCCAGTGACAAACTACATTCATCAGGGTACCCCGAGAAATAATTTGATTAACGAACGACTGCGTCCCGCATAATCGTCCTTTAAGTAAGAAATAAAAAATACCAAGTGGTGGAAGATATGTCATGATGCAATGCAAACATACTTACAATTAAACAAACAATGAATAAACAACAAGTACAATATACAAATAATCAACAAATTATACAAAATACAAGGTATAACACAATAAAAGAAAATGCTCCTCGATTTGAAAAAATGAATTCATAATGGTTAGAACCTCTATATCCCCAGCAGAGTCGTCATTCTGTTTACATCGCTATTCTATTCAAATAGGGCGAAATGTCGTGAAGACTCAAAAAATAAACAATTGATTCAATTTTAAAAGAATTTTAAGAAAATAAGAATTTTAAAGGAGTCGCCACCTAATTGTAGGAAACCAATTAAATAATCTATGAAACTATTAGATTCTAGGTAAGGGGTTCAAGTGATTCCGAAGGGAAGGAGTTAAGCATCCTTCAAAATCCACAAATATGGTTTCCGACTGAATTCATTTTTTTCAAATTGAGGAGGAGAATACAATATACAAGTAAAACAAACATGCAATATATATAAATAATAAAGTAAATCAATAATATAAGAAACGGCTTTGCCTAACGTGAATAATACAAAATAATGAATAAAGAATGTTGTTCGAACTTCATTCGAATAACTTCAATGAGAAGCAAACCTGTGTACATGTAAAAACATTTAGTAAAAGTGTTAGTAATAAATAAATATGAATAAAAATGTATAAATAAAATAGTAACTTAAAATTAAAAACCCGTCTAATTAACATTGGAGGTCTTGAAATCGATGATAATTTCTTCACCGGCCAATTTAATTGTAACATTAATAATATATTAATAGGTAAAATATTAAAATAACAACACACAACCACATAAATATTCAAATAGAAACAACTTAAACCAATGACACAATTAACAATGCTAACAATTAACGACAAATAAAGATTTTAGCCAAAAAGTGATATGTATAAAGCAATAGAAAATTAATAACTATCAACATAAAAATCAACAAGAGATATATAATAATAATAATAATAATAATAATAATAGTAATAATAAAACAATAGCAACCAAACGCATGTCCATTATTGGAACATTAAACAAAAATAAAAAATAAAAATAAACAATCTAACAAAGTTATCAAATTCTCATTGCAACAGTAACAAAAACCAAAAAAAAAGAGAAATAGTAAAATAAATATTAAATAAAATATGAAACAAACAGTAGGAATCATATGCAACAAGCTGCCAAAATTTTAACAAAAAACGGTAGAGAAATCACAGTAAAAAAAATTACATTAATAACTAAAAAAAAGAAAAAATAATAATAATCATAACAATGTAAAACTCACCGGAACAAATTTATTTACCAAAATAATAGTATAATTTAGCAACTAAATGCAGTAAAATAATCATTAAGTCAACTACAAAGTAATGACAAAAATCATCAGCAGTAATCACTAAAGATTAACCCCAAATAAACTAACAGCAAAATAGATCAAAAACAACAGAAATCTGCGACGATTTTCCAAAGCTTATTCTTTCAAATGAGACCCAAAAATGCAATAACATCAAAGAAAACAAAAAGGAAAGGAAACAAGGTCTTACAGTGATGGTGCGTGACCTTGGCGCTTATCGAAATAGCGAAGCGGGTTTGTATTGAGGATCCAGCTGTCAATAAGGATAAGCAGTTAGCTGAAGTTAGTTCGTTAATTCACTAATATTCCAGCTGTATTAGTATGTTAGTTAACTAACTACAGATTAGTTTTACACTCTACCATAGTTAACTAACTATAGATTAGTTCTACATCCTACTATAGTTAGGATATATATAGATGCCTTGTATCAGATATTAAATCCATCTAAGCTTTACTCAATGAAACAGTTGCTTTCTTCTCTGCTTAGACCGTAAGTCTCCATTAGCATTTCTTTTTCATCTCAAGGTAAGTTCCTTGCATGGAACTTTACATGGTATCAAAACAACATAGTTAGTAAGATCTAGGGATTTCTTGCAAGGATTGAACAAGAAATCGAGAGATTCTTCTTTCCAGATCTGTAATGGATGTACGTTTTGATCACAATCATCCCCTGTTTTTGGGAGCTTCGGACACGCCTGGAGCTGTGCAAGTGGGAATTGAGCTCACCGGCATGGAGAATTACACACTTTGGAGCAGAGCGATGAAGCTCGCCCTCTTGACAAAGAACAAAGTCGGATTTGTTGATGGATCAATTACTTGTGAGAAGTTTGGTGTTGATCTGGTGAATCAATGGGACAGAAGTAATGCGATGGTGATCTCATGGATTATGAGCAATGTAAGTAAAGGCCTTCTCTCTGGAATTTTATTTTGGTCTACTGCTAGTTCTGTTTGGGAGGATCTTAGAGAGCGATTTAATAAAATCAATTTATCGCAAGTCTATCACCTACCCAAGGAGATTGCAACACTAGTGGAGGGTACTTTTCCTGTATTTGTCTACTATTCTAGGTTAAAAGATCTTTGGGATGAATATGACTCGATTGTACCTCCGCCTTCGTGTGACTGTGCGAAATCGAAAGAGTATAGTGAAAATCTTCCAAAAACAGAGGCTATTACAATTTCTCATGGGCTTGAACGATGGACATAGCAATGCTCGTGGTCAAATATTGATGAAAACAACACCTCCTAGCATGAATCAAGCTTATGCCCTTATTGTACAAGATGAAAATAAAAAATCATCATCAGTGGGGCATTTTTCATCTGGTGAGGGTATGGATCCCACAACCTTATTCACAGCACGAGGTGCACTGACTAGAAAATTTGGTGACTTGTATTGTGACTACTGTCATATGCGAGGACATACTAGGGAGCAATGTTTCAAATTGAAGTTTTGTGATCATTGCAAATCCAGAGGTCATCTCAGAGAGACTTGCTACCAACTGATTGGATACCCAGCAGATTTCAAAGGTAAAAAGAAGGCTAATGTGGTAACAAGGAATGAACATTCAGGAGAACCTCCTCAAAGTCAGCTTTCTTCTGGACATGGCAAGCAGTCTGAACAAAGCCAACGGATCCAAGGTAATAATATTCCTAAAAAAAATTCCCCCGATCAGTGTGCTCAAATTGAGCAACTCTTGCGTAAGTCAAGCTTTGGAGAAGCAAGTGCAAGCATGGCCAGGACCAATGTGAACATTGCAGGTAATGTAACATATAATGGTCAGGATAATTACACTTGGATTATCGATACGGGGGCCACTAACCACATGGTTGGTAATGATAAGATGTTGTTAAATGATGCACTAGTAGGTAACACAGGGTCGGTACAGTTGCCAACTGGAGAGACAACTAAGGTGTCTTCAATTGGAACCTGTCAGCTAGATGGAGGTGAACAGATTACGAATGTGCTTTGTGTGCCGGTGTTTAAATTCAATCTCTTATCTGTTTCAAAGATAACAAGAGATTTGAATTGTTGTGTCTCTTTTTTCCCTAGATTCTGTGTTTTTCAGGACTTGCTCACTGGGAATGTGAGGGCGATTGGTAAGGAGAACGATGGACTGTACATTTTACAAGGAAGGAAAGGACAACATGATACAATTCTCAGGAAGTCTTTGGCAGTACAAGGATCAGTAGATGCAGTGACTTGGCATAGAAGATTAGGGCACATCCCAATGAGAGTTCTTAGGAGATTTACTTGCTTTAAGAATAATTCGACATTTCATTTGGATACGTGTGATGTCTGTCCACTTGCTAGGCAAACGAGGATGCCTTTTCCTATTAGTACTAGTAAATCAAATACTTTGTTTCAATTGGTGCATATGGATGTTTGGGGTCCTTATAGAACTGAAACATATGATGGCATGCGGTTCTTTCTTACCATTGTAGATGATTACTCTAAATGGACTTGGGTTTTCCTTATGAGGTTGAAATCTGATGTGATTTTCCTACTTAAAAACTTTGTTACTATGGTGTCTACTCAATTTGATTGCAAAATTAGAGTCATTAGATCCATGGAAACATCTGCATCGGCATACTGGTCCATTGGTGTAAAACAATGAGGTTGCAAATCCTGTGGTATATTTAATAACCGAAAAGGGAAAATGTGTTCATTGAACATGACATCTCGACTCACAAATATTTTGTGAGTAATCAAATCAAGAAGCTTATATCCTTTCTGATGGGAGCTATAGCCAAGAAATACAGATCTGATGGACCTGGCGCTAAGTTTATCCTGGTTAATCAAATTAGTAGCATAACATTCACAACCAACAACTCTGAGATGAGATATGTTTGGTTCATGCTTATACAATAACTCAAAAGGAGACTTGTTATCTAAAAAAATATAAGGAATTCGATTAATCACATACACTGCTGCTTCAACACATATGCCCCAAAACATAGCCGGTAAGTGACTTTGGAATTTAATAGCCCTGGCAGTTTCCATAATATGCCTATGTCTTCTCTCCACAACACCATTTTGTTGTGGAGTGTAAGGGCATGAGCACTGATGAAGAATTCCAAAAGAATTAAACAAATCACTGCAAGTTTTGTTGACAAATTCTGATCCATTGTCAGATCTAATGACTCTAATTTTGCAATCAAATTCTATTTCTCAGACTACGGTGATCGTTACTGAGCCTTCTGCTACTCATGACCAGTCAGATGATGTTGCTGCATCATCTAATTCTGATGATACTGGTCCTCTTCCATCACAAACTCGGAAGTCAAGTAGATCAATAAGACCACCTATTTGGTTCAAGGATTACGCTCCAACCATAGGTGGAAGAGCACTTCACTGCCAATATCCTATCTCTGATGTTATTGCTTATGATGCATTGTCATCTTCTTATCAGAGTTTTATATCTAAGTTCTCTCTTGAAACTGAACCTAACACCTATGCCGAGGCTACTGCAGATTGTAGGTGGGTGGCTGCAATGAAAGACGAGATCACCGCCTTAAATAATAATCATACTTGGGAAATTGTTGACTTACCTAAAGGGAAGAAAACCATTGGTTGTCGATGGGTTTACAAAATTAAGTACAAGGCAGATGGATCCATTGACAAATTTAAGGCGCGTTTAGTTGCTAAGGGTTACAATCAAAGGGAAGGATTAGATTTTCAAGAAACATTTTCACCCGTGGTGAAAATGGTCACTGTTCATACAGTGATTTCAATGGCTGCAGCTAAAGGGTGGGAAATACACCAAATGGATGTCAACAATGCTTTTTTACAAGGTGATTTACATGATGAATTATACATGACAGTACCACAGAGCTTCATTGACACAGGGAACAAGCAGAAGGCATGTAGATTGCTTAAATCTCTTTATGGTCTTAAACAAGCTTCTCGTCAATGGAACATAAAGTTCACATCAGTTTTAATCAGTGCTGGTTTCACTCAGAGTCACCATGACTACTCTCTTTTTATTAAGAAAGTAGTAGGGAAGATTGTTATTGTCTTGGTCTATGTCGATGACTTGCTGATTACAAGAAATGATTTTCAATTAATTGCAGAGACAAAACTGGTATTGTAGACCAACTTTAAGATTAAAGATCTCGGTAATCTGCGATTTTTTCTTGGTATAGAGTTTGCTAGAAACTCAACAGGCATAGTCATGCATCAGAGAAAGTATGTGTTAGAACTCATTTCTGACCTAGGTTTGTCAGGCACTAAACCAGTTCACTCTCCTATGAAGTTAAATGTCAAGTTCACCACTGTTGCCTTCGATAAACACATTGGAATCACAACTTCAAATCCACCCTTGCAGGATCCTAGCGGCTACCAAAGACTTATTGGCCGACTTATTTACTTGACAGTTACTAGACCTGGCATTTGTTTCTCTGTATAATGTCTGAGTCAATTCATGCAGAATCCTAAGTCATCTCATATGGAGGCCGCTTTAAGGATTGTTAGATATCTCAAGCTTTGCCCTGGCTTAGGCATTCTCATGTCTTCTACATTCTCTGCACGGTTAGTTGTTTACTATGATGCAGATTGGGCAGCTTGCCCTAACACCAGGAGGTCTATTACCGGTTATTTGGTGAAGCTTGGTGACTCCCTCATTTCTTGGAAGTCAAAGAAGCAGGTTACTATATCTCGGAGCTCCGCTGAAGCAGAGTACAGAAGTTTAGCCTCAGCAGTTGCTGAAATTGTTTGGCTTGTTGGACTATTTTCAGAATTGGACTGGCCCATCTAGTTGCCTGTTCCTGTTTATTGTGATAGCAAGGCCGCAATGCAGATTGCTGCCAACCCAGTATTTCATGAACGTACCAAGCATATTGACATTGATTGTCACTTTATTCGGGAGAAGCTCCAGCAAGGACTACTCAACACTTTCTATCTTGCCTCCTCTGAACAACTGGCTGATCTATTGACTAAGGGGCTTAGTAGTTTGCAGCATTCTCATCTTTTGTCCAAGCTAGGAATGATCAACATCTTCTCTGTGCCTAGCTTGAAGGGGGATATTGAGGATCCAGATGTCAATAAGGATAAGCAGTTAGCTGAAGTTAGTTCGTTAATTCACTAATATTCCAGTTGTATTAGTATGTTAGTTAACTAACTACAGATTAGTTTTACACTTTACCATAGTTAACTAACTATAGATTAGTTCTACATCCTACTATAGTTAGGATATATATAGATGCCTTGTATCATATATTAAATCAATCTAAGCTTTACTCAATGAAACAATTGCTTTCTTCTCTGCTTAGACCGTAAGTCTCCATTAGCATTTCTTTTTCATCTCAAGGAAAGTTCCTTGCATGGAACTTTACAGTTTGTGATGGTTTCGAGCTCGACAGTGGCTTATCTCTGCCATTTCCGGCGACAACTGGTGTGGTCTGGTGGCCAAAGCTAGAATTCCGATGGCGGAGCTTCTTCTCCATATAAATATAAACAAAAATTAAAAAGGGGAAAGGAGAATGGGACTGGTGGCATATGGTGGCTGTTTGGCAGTGGAGCCTTGGGGTTTCGCCGGAGAAGCTCGTGGGTGAAGCTAGTTCTTTGAGCTGCTGTTAGGAGGTTTTCCAGTGTGGGTTTGGAGTTGCCGAAGGTCGCCGCAAAATGGATATTGATGGAGTCTGCTTTCGCTGGAAAGGAGAAGAGCGAAGGGCTGGGTTGAGTTGTGTGGTCATTGTTCATGACTACTCCAAGAGTGAGCTTAGCCGGAGAGGAAGATCTAATATTTTGGGTGGCGACTTTGGGAGGATATAGGAGGAGAGAAAGATTAGATTCTTCCCTTTAGAAAAAGTTTCTTCTAACCCAAAATATTTTCCACCCCTTTATTTTTTAACCTAATCAAAATTTATATAGAAATAATTTTATAAGGGAAAATTAGCAATTAAGTCATAATAACTAATATAATTAGTCAAAATAACAACACTTTAAAATATTTATTTAAAATGGCAGAATGACAATATTTTTATAAAATAATATGTATTCAAATTTTAGTATTTTAAATTAATTTTATTTATGGAAAGGGTCCTATATTGGACCAAAATATATACCAATAACCGTTTAAAGTGGAAAAACAAAACTAATACCATTAACCTTTTTTCATCACATTCACGTTTCTTCCCCACATTTCACGTTTCAAGCTTAGCTTTCTTCAAGGTGCTAAATTGTTGTTCATCAAGAAATTTTCTTTATTGTTAAACGAAATCTCTTTATTTATTCAAGTAGATTTCTAAGTTGGCAAGGTAATTTTCATCAGCCATTTTGATTTTTTTGATTTGATGTTTAAAGCACCGATTCTATACCTTACAGATTTTCAGTCGAATTTTTCAATTTTTATGTGATTTTGTTTAAATATTCATCATATATTTATGATTTTCAATTTTTTTTTGTGATTTTATTTTAATTTTTCAGATTTTGTAGATTCTAGAAATTCATATATATGTTTATTTTGTTTGATATTTAATACATTTTAATATTTGATAATATCAAAATTTGCTTTTAGGCTTTTAGATTTTGGGGAAAGCATCTGATTGTCTACAATGGTTGATTCAATTAGAATTACTAGAGGTATATCAAATAATATTCAAAATTTTGGGGAATTTCCTTCATTTGATTTGTGTAATACCTAAGGGTTGCTCGAAAATGTAGGATCTGCGGCTAGAATGGCACAAGAGAGCTCTTCCAAAAAAAGGAGAGTTTTGTGTTCTGAAACCCCTGATGATCAAGGAAAAGATCGAAGTGATGAAGTATTACTTTATGGTGATGAAGTATTACTTTATGGCGATGAAGAGGTATTAAATTATTTTAAAACTATTTTTGTATGTTATGTCAATTCTTGATTTTGTGACTGCATGTTTATTGTTGACACTCCAGTGTTGGCATAATGCATGCTTTTACGAGATGATTAAGCATCAAACAAAAGAGAATTTCATCATCTTTTTGTCAGTAGGACTAGTATTGTACAATATAAAGATGTCTTGACAACAATGTAAAAACATATCATATGACGTATAAAGGATTTTATATTAAAAAAAGAATCACTCTTAAAATTTCATTGCCAAAAAGTCACATTATTGACTTCCTGTTGAGAGGATGAATATCAGGGCATAACTTTGTCTTATATGCATGATGAAAACTCAGAAACTACATGTCTATTATGCAAATCCAACTTGTGATTGTTTTATGTCATATATGACCCTAGTATTCTTATTATGATAATTTCCAATAATTCCTATCTCATCATCATATTGGAGGCTTGCTAGAGCCAAACAGACTTGTGATGCATCACTTTTTACAATATAAAGAACCCCAGTAACATCAACTTCCATCTCCGCACCACCCTCAAACTGTATTCTATTAGCCAATGTATTTGTCCCTAACTAGTTGTATACTTATATTAGATAGTTGTATAATATATTGTATTTTTTGCAGCACCTTTATGTATTCCAATTTATTAGATTTATAGTATGAGTTCATTATGTGTTCTATTTTTGGTTTCATATTAATTTTTTATCTCATTAATATTCATAAATCATAATGAACATTCAAGTTTTCAGAATGTTTTTCACTTTGTCGTATAGGTAGTTTCTTTTATTCTATTTTGTTATCTAGAAATAGAATTATATATCAGTAATTATAGAAGTATGTATTCATTTATTTGAACATGTGCAGGCAAGTGAATTTTATGTCAAAAATCAACCTACAAAAGCTCCACATATCCAATGTGTCTTTAACAATGGCATAAAAATTGACTTGATTAGAAATTTACATGAGCCTGTATATAATGTATTTCGCGAGAGCACTTGTTTTGGTAATTACAATCAAATGTATGGATGTTGTGCACGCAGACAAATACATAGGTGTTGCATGGCTTTAGAACCCAATTGCAGTTCTCGTCGAGCATTTGTCATGCGTGTCAATGGATCTACGCTTCGTTTCACTTTAAGAGAATTCGCTTTGATTAGTGGATAAACTGTGTCAGCGAAGAAAAATATTTCATTTTTGATACAACAGAACCAAACAGGTTGATGGAACAGTATTTTCAGGGTGTTAAGTTGATCAGAAAAGTAGATATAATGGAGAGTTTTGAGGGAAAAGTGTGGGGTGATAACGATCAGGATGACTTGAAGTTTGCCATATTATTCTTCATCCAAACAGTTATTTTTTCAGGTGAAAGAGTTACCAAAAAAGTTCCTAGATTACATTTTGATATGGTTGAAAGCGGTATGTACAGTTAGTTTCCATGAGGAAAAAAGCTTTCTACTTGTTGATGAAGAGTTTGAGGAAGAATATGGATAGTGAAAAACAGTTTTACAGAATCGATGGCATGCCAATTGTCATTCAAGTATGGTTATATGAGTGCAGCTCAAGTATTGACTTTCAAGTTGCTCAAAAGGTTGATGACCACATTCCGAGGTTACTCAACTGGCAGACAGCCGAAGAGATTTCGAGATACAAGAAACTAATGAAGACCATATTCAGTGATGTTAATAACAAGGTACTTAATAGAAATATATTTAATAAAAGTCAAGTTGTATAGTTTTATTATTGTTTTTATTATAAATAGTAACAATTCTTTTGTGGTTCAGTTTAAATTCAGGAACATTACCCCCAATCAAAGGGAACTTGCAGTATTGCAATTGCCACCAGAGGGTATCGAGAATCAAGGTGAAGTTCAGTATTCTGATTCATCATATGATGAACCAGATGAGGCAATAAGTCATAGTAAAGATGAACCAGATGAGGTAATAAGTCATAGTAAAGATTCTGACGATGATTTTCAAGAACCTCCTCCACAAATAGTAAAGGTCAAAAGAAAAGGAAAAGTTGGTTCTTCACCGTCGCCTGTTAAAAAAAGGACAAAGAAGCAGTTGACTGATGGATCCAAACAGGTTGCACAAAAGTTGGAACCTCGTGTTGTTGTTAAACTGCCGGTGAAAAAGGATATTGTATCCAAAAAAGGTACCGAAGAAACCTAAGGTTGTTTTAAAGCACACTGAATCTTTATATGCAGATCAAACTAATACAACATCGAAGGATTCTGACATTCCAAGAGCAAGCGGATCTAAAGTGCAAGTCTGGTTGAAAGAGCTGTCAGATTTCAGAAAAGAAGTATCTACTATTTAATACATCTTTCTCAGTTTAATACTTCTTAGCATATTCAACTTTTATTAAGCTACATTATTATGTCCTATTTTCAGGTTAAACAAGAGTTTGTTGACATTCGCAAATTGATCAATGATAACTTCAAGACTGTTCTGACATCCATTAATTCTAAACAGACTGAGTAGGAGATTCGTTATAAACAAATAATATGATGTAATGTATTTCAACTATTCATTTTTTTAATGTATTATGTTGTAATATAACACAGATCAAACATTCTGACGATCCCATTGTCCCTCCAAATTTAAACGATGAAGAGAGTTATAGATCACCATATACTTCAATTCCTGAATCTCCATCAAATCAACAGGTAGTTCAGTTTGACAAATTGGAAGCTGGGAATTTGGAGGTACTTGTAGTTTTTTAGTTAATTGCATATTTTATTAATTTGGTTCAATATGAATCTATATATATATATATATATCATTTTATATCAAACTGTTTACAGGACTATTATTACAGTGTATTTTACGCAATTTGAATTTATTAACCTTTATAAAGTTGTTTCCATTAACATTTGATTACATGTTTCTTGGCTTTTTATTTCTCTATTAAGACTATCAACATTCCAGATGTCAGTGATACAAAAAATGTTGTGCCCCAGGTAAGTCAAGTTTTTTATTGTATTTTCTACTCAATACATATATATTCATTATCCTTTATAAGACTCTTATATTTATATTTGTATACATGTATATACTTTCAATTTAGCCTTTTTCGATCAAACTGTATCCAACAATCTTAACACTGTTTATGCTTACACGTATTAACCGCCATAATATTTTATCCATTAACCGTTATCATTTGAATTGGACAAGGAGTTTTCACTGTTGTATCCATTAACATTTGTTCATGTGTTTTTATTAGTTTATTGTATCTCGGAATCTCTTCCGAATCAATAATTAACATTAACATTTGAATTGGAATTGGACAAGGAGTTTTCACTGTTGTATCCATTAACTAATATTTGTTCATGTGTTTTTATTCTTTTATGTTTGTTTTAAGACCATCAACAATCCAGATGGAATAGGTTCCAAATCTGATGATCCCCAGGTAAGACAGGTTTTAGATTGTACTTTTGGTTAAATATCAGTACTCCATTTTTTGTTTGTTGTACATCCTAATATGTGAATACAATATACAGATTTGCCTTAATTTTCAGTTCTCAATTTCATCTTATCAATTCCATTTATAATTTTCCATATTATAAGGTTATTTTGTCTCAACACTCCTGTTCGAAATCTAATTAAAGTGGATGATGTATTTGTAACACCCCAGAAATTTTTTTGAGCTAAGACTCGAATAATTCCTCGTAGTGAGTGAGATATTTGCAAGAAATTTAAAATTTCTTAAGTATTAAGGTCAGGTCACTAGATGTATCACCTTGAGGTCCAAAAAGAGCTAAATTGGAAATAGCAAAATCTGAAATTTGCAAGTTATGCTTAAGTATGAGTTTTGGGTTGACTTGAAACGATCATAACTTTCAGTACAGGATGAGCTAGGTGATCTACAAGGTACCCAATGAAAGGTCTTTGAATTATATTTCCAACGCCACCGAGTTTGATAAATTTCAAGTTCGTATGAGGGAGATATGTCCATTCGAAGTTGGGATGCCTAGATAACGAAAGTCAAAACCGGATTTTAGAGGGGTATTTTGGTCTTTTCCTTACCCAATCAGGTTTAATTCATTTTTAGTAATAATTTAGGGATCTAATATGATTAGGTTCAGTTTAATAATCCTAAAATTAGCCTAGGGTTTTAGTTGAGAGTTCAAGAAGAGAAAAGAAGAGAAAAGAGGAGAAAAGAGGAGAGGATCTAGCATTCGTCGAGATTCTTGCATGTTATAGCGGATTTTCGCCATAGGTTTGATCCCTAACAGGTATGTAAGCTTCCATAGTGTTGGGTTTGTTCACCCACACTCTAAACATATTGTTTTCAGCGAAGTTTTATTCTCAAAAAGTTGAAGGATTTAAGTTCTTGATAGGTGTTCTTGAAGCTCTTTCTAAATCTTGTTGTGTTGGGTTTTTGATGATTTCCTGATATCAAAGTGAGTGTTTTAAGGGCTGTATTGAGTAGATTAGAGTGTACTTATATTAAGTAATTGATTCTAAGTGATTGGGGAATAAACTGTTCGATTCTAGGCGAGTTAGGGTGAGAAAACGAGCAAGGAAAATTCATCGTATTTTCTGGGTTGGAGCCTGGCGCGATGCGCCAGTCAGAGCACCCCAAACCCTCCTCTGAAGTTTAGGGGCTGGCGCCCCTCGCCACCCATAGCGCCAGGGTCGCCTGCCCCATCCAGTTTGTCGTCGGTTACCCCATTTGAGTTCGTTTAAAGTGCACCTTCACTCATTTTCGATTCTAACTACTCTAAGCTACTTCTAAACACCTAAAATCATTCCTAACATGATCATAACCTTGAATTCATAATTCAAATTTAAGGTAGAGTTATGAGTTAAGTTTTGAGAATTCTTTTGAACATTCTAAGAAAGTTCCTTTGAGTTCTTTGAGGAGTCTTCTACAACTTCTAGTAACTTGTTTCAAGACTCAAGTAAGTGAGAATGAGAGTGAGGAGAATGTATTCATGAGTCTAGACTCAAGTAAGTGAGAATGAGAGTGAGGAGAATGTATTCATGAGTCTACACTATCACCTAGATTCTTCATATAAGGAACTATAACTCTTGAATTCATAATTCACATTCAAGAGAGAGTTAAGTGTATAGTTCAAGAAAGTTTTTGAGTTCAATTGTGAATCCTTTGAGATCAACTATTGATTTGAACTAAGTTTGGAGGAAGTAAGTATGAGAATGAGAAGAGTTGTATCATGAGTTCCATAATGTTATGTAGACCTACGAGTTAAGTCGTTTATGCCATTAAATTCCGCATGAACTCCAGAAGTTGAGTATCCATGAGAGGAGTAATATCTCCAAGTTCTAAGCCTTTAAGTGTTGAGTTCCTAATCCCTTTTGACAAATATATTTGAGTCATTGAGTTGAATATGTCATGCTCATAAATTTCGCATGAACATTATAAGTCGAACAGTCTTGAGATGAGAAGTATATTTGAGTCCTTGAGATGAGTAGTTCATGCTCATAATTCCACATAAACTTTGAGTTGAGCATTCTTCAAATGAGTAGTATCATTGAAGTTCTTGAGTTCCAAGTATTTGAGGTCCATCTATGGTTATTTAAAACCTTGCATTGAGTCGTTCATGTCCATAATTCGGCATGAACCATATTTTAAGAAGTCTTTTACAAACGTTTTAACTTTGTTTTAAGACTTAAATTTTGAGTTCAGTAAAGAGTAAAGTTGCAGTTCTTTTCTTCAAAAAGTATATGGGGACTAAGTATTCCCAAAGAGATTTAAAATATTTTCACATTTAAATAAGAACGAAAACTGAGATTTCCAAAGAGCCTTCGGGATAGTTTTCAGAAAAGAGTAATCGCAGGGGAAACTTTGATTTTCAAGATAGCCTTTGAGCTAAGTTTTTGAGCACTAATCTCAAATCATAGAAGAAGTATGTTTTTAAACATAAGAGCTAGTATATTTTGGGAGTAGTATTGAGCACCGATATGAGGGAGGGTTCAGAAACCCCCGAGCCGCCATAAACCATGTAGCCATCATGGGTAGAAAAGGGTCATACTTTTTAGATGAATCCTTTTCGCATAGACTAGTAGATCCACTTAGTAGTTCAGGTCCTATGCCCTTGGCAATGTATAGGATGCTCTTGCAGCGTGAGGAAAATCGATGTATCATCACAATAGCTCTTACGTGATAGTTGTCGGTTAGAGAAACTCCCACAGAAGTTATTGTATTCTTATATACACAGTTATTTTTATTTTTACATATATTTCAGAGTTATGTTGTATCCTTGCATACACACAGAGTTGGCATCATGTTTTTAAACAGCTTTTCTTTATATTGCACATGTTTTAAATTGCTTTATATTGAGATGAGTTCAGTCATATTGAGTTGAGCATCCAGAGTTGAGTACCCAGAGTCGAATATCATATCTTTGAGTTGAGTATCTTATCTCTGAGTTGAGTATCTTATCCTTGAGTACTTCTGAGTTGAGTAAGTTTGAGTAGTTTTGAGTATTCCTTGAGTTGAGTAAGTTTGAGAAGAGGTAAGTATGTTTCCTTTTTATAAAGTTTCAAGCTTATGTTTATGTTTTAAAATTCCCCTTACATGCTCGTACATTCCACGTACTGAGCCATTTGGCCTGCATCTTTTCATCATGCAGACACAGGTATTCAGGATCATCAACAGGAGCTTCGTTGATACATCTGAGAGTTCGAGTTAGCTATGGTGAGCCTCCTTATTTTCCGGAGGATTTCATTTACCTTTCAGTTATATCGGTTGTTAGGATGTCGTGGGTCTTGTCTCGACTTCCATCTTTATCAGTTAGAGGCTTCATAGATAGTCAGTGTAGTTGAGAAGTCTGTATCATTTATTTTATTAAATATTTTAAAGACTTAAGTTATCAATTTTAGGGTGAGTTGAATATATTTTATTATTCAAAGTTTTCATTTGAGTTAAAGTTTGAACTTCAGTTTTATGAACTTTTATTTCAGTTTTTAAGCTTTGTATGCTTGAATCAGTTTTCCGCTTGTAGTCAGCCAGGATGAGGGTTCGCTTGGGGACCAACAATGGTTCTCGAGTGCTGGCCACATCCAGGGTGTAGGCTCGGGTCGTGACAATATTCAGTGCTTCAAGACCTATAGTTCCTAGAGTACATTATTTATAGGCAGATTACTTATATCAGTATTAGTTTTATTAGATTTAAGGATGTTATATTTTTATTAACTTACCAGGTAAATCATCCAAGCTTTGCATTTGATATACCCCAAAAAACTATCCTGTGAGTATCTGAAAAAGCACATGAACACGATGAGGAACAATTCTCATGTCCAGTCCCTATCCAGGCTATGGATCCCATGAATGTGATAACAGATTCACAGTTTGAATTGAACGATCAATTCATGCCTAGTCTCGTTTCTATAAAGAGTAGCATCGCACCGCAGCCAACCATAATTGCAGGACACACCGCACAGCTACCAACTATAATTGCATATCACATTACAACTATGGCAGATCATACCACTATCGATGTCCAGTTTGGTACGAGCGGAGAAAGTATGATGCATGATCAGTCCATCATCAATAATGAACAAACATCGTTACCTACGCGTAGGAATAGACGTTCAGGTCCTTATAATATATCTTCATATCTGACCAATTTTGGATCATCTGCTGGTATAGTATTCCAATTTTTCTAACCTTTTTTAATGTAATCATTTTTGTGATTGCTAGTGTTAGTGTGTTATAATTTATTATTTTGTAACCATTTCAGGTAGTTCATCAAGTCAGCCCCGTGTTTTTGAACTGAAACACCCATTCATATTTGATTTGATCTCTGGCAATTATGATATACCTTTGTGGGATGCGTTTCGTTCATGGATCCGAGATGGCTTGCTTACAAAGCACGACAAAAAGTAAGTAGTTGAGAAATAATTACAATATATTTTTACAACATAACTATTTCAATTTTTATACTCGGTAAAATGTTTGTTCATGTTTAAACACTAGTTTTTGTTAGGTGCATCTTATATTTGTGTTGTCTTGATAAATTTTGTATTTCATTGTTGGAAGTAGTAATTATATTTAATGAATGGTATATTTTTTTCAATTTTTATTCTGTTTTTAGGAAGCATGATCAAGACCATTACAAGAAGCATCTAGCTAACTTCCATGTGGCCATAAATCTTGGCGTTCTTCTAATAAAAAATAAGAACTGGTTTTATAATATGTATTTCAAAGGACAGTTATTGAACAATTTGGTAATAATTACTTATCTTCATCTATACTAACAATGTTGATTAGTAGTTACATTATTTATACCTTTGTTTTTAAATTTGTCAGCATATCGATGTGATTTTCTATTATCTCCGTAAAAAAGCTAAGTATGAAGTTGGAAGCAGCTACAAATACACAACTGTAGATTGTGTATTTAGTTCAAAGGATTTTTCTATTTGGGAAAAATATTTAGATTTAGACAGTGATGTTGGTTGTGCTGATGAAGAGCATGTCATTGGTGAATACATTAGAGGGTAAAAAATGCATGCTGCTATCCCTTGGCATATGGTTGATTATGTTTTTGTTCCTGTCCATGTTAAGGATAAATTCCATTGGGTATTGGCGGTGATTTCATTGAAAGATAAATGTATCAATGTATATGACTCATATAGAGCAGCAGGCCATGATGCAGCTATCAAGGCAGAGATAGTTAAGTTGTCTCAGTTGATCCCTTTAAAATTAACAATGAATGACTATTACAAGAATAAAGGAATTGATGTATCGCAAGCTCAAGAAGAGAATGAGTTATTTGATATAGTCTTCATTGATAATGTTCCTCAACTGACACATGGGACTTTGTAAGTTTGTGTATTATTTTGAATTTACTATTATCAAATCATCAATTTTATATTGTTTACTTTTAATGTGTTGTATTGTAGGGATTGCGGTATTTATATGCTAGCTTTTGCCAAATACCTGTCATACGAACAAGGGATTTCAGCGGGCAATTTGGATGCATCATTTCTACAGTCAAGATACGTTACACTTCTTTGGAATTATGGCCAACAAAAGAATGATGCCGGAGCAATAAGTGACAATGAAGCACCTCTGCGACATAGCAAGATTAATGTAGCATTTGAGGATAATGATACAATTCAAATAGATTAGTCATTGTCTATTTTTTGGTGTGTTATTATACATTAGTTTTTGTATTGCTATGGAACCCTTCTAAAGTTTTCCAGTACTGGTTTTATTAATGTAAAAACTCTTGAAGTTCTGGTTCAATCTTATTAGTTAATATAATTTTAATGTTTTGAAGTTCTGGTTTTATATTCATGTGTATATTGTGTAGGTCTTAATCATTTTGCAGGTATATATCCTGCATACTTTGGTTAGAAAATAGTATGGAACTTAAAACATCAAAAAATGAAAAATCCAATATTTAATTGTATCCAAAATTTATCACAAATTTTTTACGACTCTATCACTATGTTGTTACTAATTACATTAACTTTCTGGGATACAAAATAGTTTCTGTATTTAAAAAAAAACATCCTCCAAACAAAAAAAATATACAATTTCATATTGTTAATATTTACATTAAACATAATGGGATACAAAAAGATTGTATGCATTCAAATAAAAAGAAAACATCTATGAAACTAAAAAATATCAAGCACTTTCAAGCGTTATGCATCATTAATTGGATACAAAACATCCAAAAAAAACATTTGACCGAATGTGTGTTTTATAAGCATAGCATGCTGTATATTTTATAATCACTGTGGCAAACGTGTTGTAGTAAGGTAAAAGACATTTGGCCGGATAGATTATGGTTGATTTTCTAAAGTTATGAACTTCTGGTTTTATTACTGTAAAATTGCGATGAATACATTATAAGAAAGGAATACAAAATGATATTGAAATACATCATGATGTTTGAGATACTAACTGATATTGAAATACATTATGAATTTTTGTAATATAAACTTATCCAGAGAAATAGTAAGTACAATTTTAAAGTCAAATAATAATAATATAACAACACTTGATATTGAAATATAAATACAATTTAGTTTGAATACAAATTATTGTATTTGTTATGTTTTTCTCCAAAAATGTATTTTCATTATTATTTTATTTTACTACTAATTTGTATTTATATTTTTTTGTGACTCATGGAATTTTACACATACAATTTAAAGTAAATACACGTTAAATACAACAAATATAAAATAATTTAATAACATGGATATGAATACATTTCGAGTGAAAACATATACAAAGAATTCCAGGATAGTAAATATATAAAATAGAGGGCATTAGATTTTGGAAAACAATTCCACTCTAATAAGACACAAAATTGAAGCATCATTAACTAAACAATACGCGGTTCATTCCTACATGAACGCCTATTGTGCCCCTTAAACCCACAAGTACTGCAAGAATTCTTGCTCTTCTTCCCATATAGCTCGTTGTACGCCTTGTCACGATACTTCTTGGATGGTCTTCCAGGTAGCTTTTTGTGTTTTGGAGGCCGCACTATGTCGTCCTTAATATACCCAGGTACATTCCACTCGTTTTGATCAGGTAAGGGAGTAATTGGAATGTTGTATGTATCCAACAAGTTACTTGGCTTGTACGTCGGAACAATATGGTCCAACATCAAAATGTTTCTTCTTTAAAACGGCCCAAGCATGCGAACATGGTATTTCATCCAATTGAAACTTCTTGCATGTACAAGTTTTATTTTACAGACAGACAATATAGGTTCTACCTTCGTGATGAACATTGTACACATAATTATTTAATGGTACAATCTACAACAAAACAGTTATGCTATGAACACTGTACACAGAAAAAAGCAGCTATGTTGATAAACATATAGTAAAGTATAACAACATGCCTTCATACGTAATGATGCTTCTTCATTAGCAACGAGCATCTCTTGACGTTTACCACAAAGTGTGGTGAAAGTATCTGAAGCAGACGTATGATTTTTGAAATTCCATCTTGCAAACATCTGTCTTACTTCCTCAAGAAAATTGTATACTTGTAATTCCTTGCTTCAACCAGACAAGCATTTATGCACTCAGCTATGTTTGATGTCATAACAAATCCTCGATCAACTGTTGCATATACCCTAGCTCATTTTTCATAACCTGTCGATTCCAAGTAATTCTTTACACGAACATCAACTTGTTCAACCTTTTCCATCAGTTCATCGAATTCAAATTGTTTGTATGCCTTTGCCATACCATAAAAAACTTTCGAAAGACTATTGTGTGACTTTTTAAATAATATTTTCACATTTTTCCACAGATGCCAAGTGCAAGCATAATGAGGGACTCCATCAAATACCCTTGAAACTGCCTTTATAATACTCTCGTTTCGATCGGATACAACACACATGTTATCTTTAACTCCATGAGCTACTCTAAACTGTTCAAAAAAACAAGTCCAGGATGCATCATTTTCCGAATCAATAATTCCATATGCTAGCGGCAATATATTTCCTATACACAGAACAGTAATAAAATTATTACTTCATAAAGAAATACAATTTTAAGTATCGAATCAAATTGCATATATTATAATTTCAATACCTACTCCATCAATAGTACTCGCAGAAACAAATGTACAATTATACGTTCCCCTGAGATGGTTGCCATCAACTACGACAATTGATCTACAACACTCAAAACCTTTTATGAACGAGAAGAGAGAAATAAAAAAATACAGAAACTGATTTTCATCGGTTTTCTTCATCCTTATATGTGATCCATGGTAGGTAGTGTCCAATATGTACAAGTAGCTCGGCAATTTACTATAAGATCCAGATGGTGTCCCCCTTAAATAAATTACAGCCTTTTCCTTAGCCTTTCATGCCACTACGTAGGATACATCTACTCCAAGATCTAGGCTGACATCTTGTTGTATATTCTTTGGCGTTAACTTTCTTTTATGATCATCTAATTTGGGTTGGATCATACCTCCAATAAGATTTCTTCTTGCCTATTGCTGATCATACACCTTATCTTTCAATGGACATGTGTGCTCATCTACAAATTTTCTAATTCTAAACATTCCAGATTTATTGATACTTGACGACTTCAACATCCATCCACATTTCGCAGACACACAAACAAGTGTATAATTGTTTGAATATTATACTATTAGAATTAGTATAATACCAATTAAATGTTGATATTATCTAAAAAAAACATATTGAAAATACAATTATAAAAGAAATCCAACCCAAATACACATACCATGTTTGACTTGATCTGTCCGTTCTCCATTGGAATCTATGCTCAATTGCGTATTGCGTCATCACAGCTTTTAAAGTTCCCTTGTCCTTATAAACTTGATCTTCCAATACTACCTTATGTTTGGTGTTTGTAATAATGTCACAATTCATGTAATCGCTATTGTTTGGCACACTAAGCACTAATGCTTGTGTATCAACTATATCTCCTTCATCTATTCCACACATTTCAAATCCATCTTTCAAAAAAATTCTATCAGCCAATTCACAATCATTCACAAATACGGATACACATAGAGGATACTTTGCCAATTCCTTGTTATCTTTCTTCAAAGACACATACACCCTCACATCCATGTCGTTGTGTATTTCCAAAGGTGCATTACTACCCTCTATTTTAAACCTAAGTTTCACACTGTTGAAGCTCAAATCAACACAAATTTTCTTAGAAACAACATCTAATAATTCTCTAAATGTCGCATATTCTTTTATCACAATTGCTTCTATAGTGTAATCAACGTAGCAATTATCCTCGTTCCACCTCCAAGAATGCATGACTAGAAAACTAATGCTTCCCATAACTACATTAACAAATATAGATTTGATAATCACATATTTGCGGTATTCTAAAATAAAAAAATTGTATCCAATAATCAATTACATAAATGTAATGTGCACTCAAACATCAAAAACTTCAAAAATAAAAAATATAAAACACGCACTCATGTTCTATAATTAATTAAATCCAATATTTAATTGTATCCAGAATTTACAGAAAGGCAACAAATATTAGTATACAATTCTTAACTTATTTATGATTTTTAACCTTTATAAAGTTGTATGCATACATTAACAACAACTTCAGAACTAAAAAAATATACAATTTCATATTGTTAATATTAACATTAAACATAATGGGATAGTTTATGCTCTTTCCTCCTCTTTCGATAAGCTTTTCATAGCCGTAGTCGTACTCAAGTACCCTTGCAGGGGAATCCACTGGAGTCGTTCAAAGAGCCCTTCTTTCTATTCTATTTTGTGCGTGTCAACTATTGATTCTATGCCATCAAAGCATGCTAACAACAGAAAAGAAATGCAAGTACATACAACTGCGGTAATGCCGCGTTATCTTTTTCCATAATAGTCATCCAGCAAGAAAGGGAAAGACCACGTAGCGCAACGGAATAGGAAAGAGAGCATAGAGCACAACTTTCGTGTCACCAGAAATCCTTTTTCGTTTATTGGGAGTATGTAATGTAGATTTTTCAGAAGGATCTAAATAAGACAAAGGAGTTTTCATAATTTCATTTTTTTTATCATAAATAATCGCTAACAAGAATTTGGTTCTTTTTATGAACTATGTCGATAAATATGCAAATCTATAAATTCATTTCGGCCAATTGAACCTTCGGATACAAAAAAAGATTGTATGCATTCAAATAAAAAGAAAACAACTATGAAACTAAAAAAGAATCAAGCACTTTCAAGCCTTATGCAGCTTATATTGGATACAAAACATATGATTGTTCCTCAGTGTGTTCATGTGCTTTCTCTTGGAACTGACGTCGAAATTTCAATAAAAATTTCAAATCATACAAAGATTTCACCGATTCAAAATAAACAACAACAAAAAATACCTGATATGGAAATTTTTGCTATTCAATGGAACTGACGAAATTATAGTCGTGGAATTCGAAAACATCCGCTTTAAGAATATGTCGAATTCGATTCGAAGAAGCTAGGAATATTATCAATTGAATGATTAGGAAGACAAAACTTTTTTTGCAAATTATTTTTTGGAATTATTAAGAACATAAGAGCAAAAAAACGCTCCACAGAAATAATGGCAACATCCCCGCTTTTCAAAACGTAACTGAATAAGTTTTAAAATCGTTTTTTCCTTATTTGATGTTTTATGTTCAATGTTTTTCTCTATTTTATTATTAAGTATTTGTATTCTTTCAAATTAATCAAAATAAAATAAATACATAACTCATCCTTTTAACAAACTAAAATATTGTCATTTTTAATAAATAGTTAAAATGTTGCTAAGGAATCCCATTAAAGGCTAAAATATTGTTGTTTTGATAATTTTTCCAAAATTACAATGGGCTCAAATTGTGGACTTGAGATTATGACCCAAAATTGTTGGTTAAATAAAATATTTGTGTATATAATTATTATCCTAATTTAATAGTATTTCTAGACTGTGCTAAAAACCCCAAAATTGATATTAATAAAGTAATGAATAAAATGAATATTAAAAAATGTAATGAACGTAACCCATGACGTGTAAAACAATGCAATTTAACAGAAATAATGATTTAATCAAAATAAACATATATTTGAACGTATTCAACCGGCTGTGACAAAAAGTAATGTAATTAAAATTAACTGATAAAAAATCTAAAATTTTGATAAATAAGGATAAATATCATAAACTTATTTAAAATTATAAAAAATGTATTTTGAACTATTGAATAAATAAAACTTAAAAGTTAAGAATCTTGAAAATATTAGGCCAAAATTGGGTGTCAACAATGAAGGTATTTCCCGTAAGATTTTCAACAATCTTAAGGATATTTTGGTATACTTTATTCCTACAGAAATACTATTGGCAAAATCGTTAGTGCTCTTTTATCTCTCCGAAATGTAATGCTGAAGAGATGTTTTAATTATTTGGGTGTGGACGTTAAAATGGGCGGTTGCAAAATTCTAACAAAGTTGAATATTTGAAGTATGACTTTTAGTTATTTTGGGTCTTTGCTACTGATGAAGACAACAGAGGAACTCAGGAGGTCAATTGAATTCTTCTTACTAATAAGGTATGTGATGATATTATATGTCTATATTATAATAGATATTTGTGTGACAAATTAAGGCATCATGTCCTTAATATAGAAGAAAATTTGGAGAAGTGATAATTCCACTAAGAAAAAATAATTTGTGTAAGTGGATGATATAAATTATTGTGGTCCTTTCTCAAGCGAATTTTGTGGCTAATATGTGAAAGTGAGAAACTGGGTGTTAGATTTTTTGTGTTGTTGAGTACATTTGTGCTAACTAAAATTATTGTGTCCTGCACCCAAATTGGAGAAGAAGAAAAAATTATATATGTTGGTGATTTTAGAACTAATTGAAGTTTTTAGAATGAAAAATTATTCTTAAATATTCACATCTATATATTTGCATTATCTGAGGTGATATATGATTTTAATATTTGTGCTAGATTGGTATTTATGAAATAGTTATGAGGAAAAGTTGAGCGGAAATTTTATGTGAATTTGATGATATGCTAATAGTATTTTTTTGATGTATTGTGACCATGACCAACAAATAATCTCTAAACTAGAGAAAGATTTGATGTGAAACTTAGAGGAAAGAAATGAAAAGCATATTTGCTTCTTAAATTGCTATCTAACTGTGGCCATGTACATGAGCATATTTTTCTGTTAGCCTTCCTTTCTATAACCATTGTGGTGCTTATGCTTGTGTATGGTTTGATTGTTGTGGATTTCTTGGCTAAATGGCTAGATCTTGAATATGTAATTAGTCTTAATGGTTATATTATTATTTTGAATATAAAGTTATTTAACGACTCTTATGTGATGAAAATGTTTTCTTGTTTCTAC
Source organism: Solanum chiquidenum (assembly GCA_029582725.1). NCBI lineage: Eukaryota > Viridiplantae > Streptophyta > Magnoliopsida > Solanales > Solanaceae > Solanum > Solanum chiquidenum. The sequence goes on along the minus strand of JAJOOS010009939.1, from coordinate 3,510 downwards.
TGAATTGACATTTCAATATTAACTTTTCAATTTAATTTTGGAGAAGTGTTCTGCTATATGATCAAACCATTAATTATGATTTTTATTATGCGTTAATATTAAAATATTTAAAAAGGTGAGATGACCTTTTCTTTGCCCCTATATATGTTAGTTTTCTCCATTTTGTGAGAGTATATAAATTAAGAGAAATGATAAGCTTTTTTTTTGGAATATTTAAAATTGTAGGGTTTCTTGCTTAGGCTATGAGTGTTATACCTCTATATATTATGAAATATTTGAAAGTGTAGGGGTATGGTACTAAAATTGTGCTACATGATCTTAAGAAAAGAAAAATATAGGATCCAAAAAATTTGATGGCATATACGCTAATATAATGTTGCATATACATATTTGTGGTAATGAGTTGTGATGTGATTAAATGCCATATTAGAGTTGAAAAGTAAATAAAGTATTGTTGAATTTTTTAAAAGTGATAATATTACTCATCATGTTCTTGTTGTTGAATATGATATTGCTTCTTGATGCATTATTTTGGAAAGAAGTCATTGATGATACATGAGAGCTACCACAAGTATAGTTCTCAGCAAATTAGAGATTTTATTGTACTAGTGGGGTACAATGACAGTTTGTGGATTTTAAAATTCATATGTGGTTGCCAAGCAATAACAGTTGTTGTGAAAAAATAATTGTTTCAATGGCAAAATTAGATATGTGTGTTTGAGACATAATGTGAAGAAGCACATGTAGTGAGATGAATTATTTACGTAAATAAATAATGTGTAGTCGAAGGTGAATCTGATCAATTCACTGACTAATGAAACATCGAGGGGAGTAAGACTTTTGTCATTTGAGAAGATCAACAATGATGGTAACCCAACCTATGTGATTGGAGATCCCATTAATTAGGTTCATATGGGTAATAACAAGTCATTAGTTGATCAAGTAAGCACTATAAAGTTATGTCCCTCTTATGATGTGTGAATATAGTGCAACAGTCTGCAAGGCAAAGTGAGGCTGGTCTAAGCTATTAATCCAAGTCATATCCTTTATAGGTGGTGTATTGCTCTGCAGAATACACTTGATGATTGGACCTATATGAGTGTGAAGTGGTGCTGCTTCTATGAAATTGTGACAGATTTCTAGATCACTCATGAATACTAGAATACGCGCATGAGCTCTTAGCGTAAAATTGCGATAACAATAAAGATTGTGCGAGTATAATGTGATAGAATAAGACGCTGAAGTTATGAAAGAATTATTGGTTCATAGGAGTTCTATACTTCACCAATTATTTTGTAAGTTTAATCTTGTTTTATCGAGGTCTGGTTCATAGTCTACGGACATCAGATTTGATGCATTAGACTCATATGTAAAAACCCAGCAAACCTTCTTATTTCATTTTATTCCTTAATATTCCATTTGAGATATGTAGGGAATTGTTAGAAAAATGATTCTAATATCTCAAAAGGAATTATTTTTCATATTATACTTGAAAGAAAATATTATTTTATGTCAATATAGTTGTTATCTTTATTTTCATATATTCTAATATTGGCAGCTATATCACAATATTAATTAGCCTATTTACTCCTCCATTAATCACTCATTGTTGACCGTTGGAGCATTGATGACATTGAATTATTATTTGTCATTAGAGCAGTTGATTAGAATTACTATTGTTGTCCTATAGGGTCTTTCAAAACCCATTAAAGGGAAAAGGGACAAATATACCCTGAACTTTAAAAAATGATATATAAATATCCTCCGTTATACTATTGAGACACTAGTGTCCCTGCCGTCCAAAATGCGGAACATTTATATCCTTTACACTAACGGACGGACACGTGGCAACATCTTAAAATTTACCCTATTTTATTTTGTTTTATTTTTCACCTACAAAAATAAAAACCCACCCAACTATCTATTTACCTGACCAGAATTAAGCACCTTGACCCAATCTAAAATATCTTTAGAGTGTATTCTTGAAGCCCTCCATCCCGTCATCATCTCTTTTCTTATTCTCAATAATCAAGATCTCATCCATGGTGAAAAACTCACTCCGCTAGAGAAACCCATTTCCAAACATCAGATCCAATTCATTCAGTGGTCGAATAATTGATGACAAATCGAAATTCTCAAATAACACCAAATCCAAATTACAACACAATCTCAACTGAGATTACAACCACACCATCTCTTTTCAGCAAATATTTACAGCCCTAAATTAGATATCAAATTTATTTCCAAATTACATTATTTAATCTGGAAATGTAAAACATTTACACATAAACATATTACACAAGACTCTTTATCAACCAATAACCACATATCAAAATTAAAATCTCAATACTACATCACATAAGAAAATTTCAACAGGATTTAGAGCTCAGATCACATATCATTTACTAAGAAACCCATTCGCAACTGGAAATAAAAGGAAAGAGAGAAATGACCAGAAGCCATCGGAATGGGGTATCGGTAAGATTTTAATTTTAACTTGAAGAAATGAGAACTTTTTGTTTGGAAGAAGATGAGGAAACTAAAGTTTAGTAATGATCAGCTGATGAATCAAATGGCGGCAGAGGTGGTGTAGAATTGATCGAGAATTTGGAAGATTTTGATTTGGGTATATTATTAAGATGTTAGTGAGTGGGTGGGTATAGAATATTTGGGTGGTTTTTTTTAATTAATTCGGGTGGGTTTTTTATTTTTTGGGTTAAATTTGATAAAATATCGAGTAGAAGCACCGGATGATGTCACGTGTCCGTCCGTTAGTATAAAGGATATAAATGTTCCACTATTTGGACGGCAGGGACATTAGTGTCCCAATAGTATAACGGAGGGTATTCATATACCATTTTTGAAAGTTCGGGGTATATTTGTCCTTTTTCCCTATATAAAATGTCATCACCTCTTGTTTTTTGAGTGAGACAAAGTGAAGTATACAAATATTCTTTCTCCAAGATTCTTGTGCTGGGTTTTATATTAAAGAATCTTTGTTAGCTTCTGGCTTCTAATTTTTTATTAGAAGAGCTGGTTGAATCTTGGGGATACACTTATACTGGGTGAAATATCCTTAATGACAGTATTTTATCACACGCCTCAAGCTATGAGAATTTCCTATAAGAGTTATTGGTGAAGTACAAGCTTTGGTGAATTCGGTACAAGTGTTCGTGATGAAGATATTTTCCGTAAGATTTACAACACTTTTAGATTTGCATCCCTAATGTTTTTACATCTTCCATGGTAATAGCTTAAGCAATCACCTTTGTATCCCCTCTATGTTTTGTCATCTCCGGTGGATTATGAGAACAACCATTGACCACCTTAATTTTGTCACCGTTTCATATTCATCCCCAATTTTCTTCTTTTTTGTCCCCTCTTTAGCTTTCTCTGTTCAATAATCTTCTCTTTGCTGGAAATCAGTGTTAAAGTTATGTTTAACGGTGTGTTTAAAATTTTTTGGAGGTAGAAAATGATTGCGATGGAATTATATTATATTATATATAT
>JAJOOS010009938.1:0-25398 GCA_029582725.1 Solanum chiquidenum | reverse complement strand
TAATTAAGTAGAAACTAAAGCAATAAAATATGAAATTAAATGCATTAACCTAATTCCTTATTTGGCTAATTGATTGAGAAGTAATAATCAATTTCTTAATTGAGGTTATCTTTTTGTAGGCATGTTGCAGTCACATTTTAATGGTGTTTGATTTGAGTTGTTAAGTTTAATATTGTCATTATTGTTTATTGGATGCCTAAATTATAATTTGAATATCAACTTTCATGTTATAACTTATAAGAACTAACTATTTATATGTTTGCCCAGTTTTGGATACGTGCGTTGAATGTATATTCCATGCTATTCGGTGCAAATTTTTAAACCACATAATAATAAAAGTGTGAGATACTTATAAAATAATATTTGAAGGTTAAATAGTGCAGGTGCAGCTAGCAAAATGTGAAATAATATAAATTGATATATATTCCATCATAATCTATTAACTAAAATTATATATTTGGATCACATTTGTGCTAATAAGGGACATATAAAGATTGATGATTATAATTTTAAACAAAGTAATTGTATAATGGTGATAATTTTCATTCAAAAAATATTATGTCGTATGACTTGAACCCTACTGCGAAATAGATTCTGCTCTCTCCCATGGCGACAGAAGATCACCGGAAAGGAGTTTCTTTCCCTCCCTCGGGAAGTGTGCCAGAGAGAATTTAAATAAATGGACCCTTTTAGCTAGTAAAACTAATCATCTAACTAGATTCATTAAACAAAGTTATTTATTCTTTTTGTAGCATTCTTTTAAAATTAACACGACAATCAAAGAGAGTGAAACTAATCATCTAACTATTATGCTCTGCAAAAAACGCATTCAGATCTTGCATATCGTTTTACAAAGATCTAAATGCGTTTTTTGCAGAGCATAATAGTTAGATGATTAGTTTCACTTTCTCTTTGATGTAGTAATTTTAAAAGATTGCTACAAAAAAAAAACTCTGTTCTTTGCATCTTCTTGATGCTTTTTAATATCATTTAATTACTTTACCAAAAAAAAAAACTTTGTTTAAACAAGAATACAAAAGATTTAAGAAATAAAATCAATGAAAAATGAAGCACTTAATCTTCAAGAATCACATCCAGAAGCCTATTAAAGTTTTAGCAACTTGCTTAATTCAAATGTAATGGTCATTGCTATTCAACTTCCAATCAACATCTCAGCACAAATGTAAACCCCACTCTTGTCTACTAGCTCGCAACCACGAAGAAGAGGTTAACCGCATTAGGCAAGCCCCTTGCGACGAGTTCGACCTATAAGATCACAAGGGGTTTTGAACTTAAGACCTCCATTATGGAAGTCCCTACCCAAACCATCTGAGCCACCGTGAAGGGTTCAAACTTTATAATTGTAACTTTGTTATGCTGATAGTGTTTATGAATTGTCCTGGATAACATCTTTGTTTAAGAATTATCAAGTTCTAATAAAAGAAATGTAAGGTGGAAATGATATTCTCTGAAAGAACATAAATTAATAACTCATTATTATTCAAGTTACTCTCCACGTTGATTGCTATACAAATGATGATCTTCCGCATGATATGAAGAGTCATGCTAAATATAGCATTGTTATTATTTAAAAAGTGATGCACAATTCAGATTTGTTAAAAGATATTAAAAACGTCACAAAAAGTAATCCAAATGCCACGATCACTTTTTGAAGAAGTGATTTCAAGAAGTAACAACATCATATGCAACCAAGCGACTCCAAGACATTGAAAAATATTATTAAAGAAGCATTGTTTCACTTCCAAGAAGGATAAGATATAACTAAGTATTTGTAGTCCTAATTTATAGACCCTTGTGATCCCAAATAGCTATTATTGAGACTAAGAAACTTAAAAACATAATACCTTTCACATTCTTCTACATTATTATGAGATTCAACTTTCACATGATCAATAATTAGAAGAAGCCTAAGCGTCATATCGTGTCATCTAGCTATGTGAGCTACTTAATTACCATTAAGTTGATTCATTGTACTACAATGTGTATAGGTTTATTTACCTGTATTAGGATTAAGCTAAAATGTATATTTACTTGTAGAGTTCAAAATATTCATTTAATGCATTGTAATTTTATTTTTAGGTGAAGGGTAAAATGGTCGTTCAATATTTAATGGACGTTGTGATTCAACTTAGTGTCTTTCCACTGTTAGAATAGTATGATAACTTATATTTTCTGTAAATTGTGCGCTTCACTTTGAAGAACTATGAGCATTGCTTCTTGCCTAAAGACTGGAAACTTGTCGTGTGTTGTACTCTTCACTCAAGACACAATGTCATCAATCTGGCATTTATTTGGACATTACAAGATGAATCACATTTTTATTGAATTTTAGGGTGATGATTTGGGTGGCTTGGATATTAATGCACTCGAAGAGCTCCAAAGCCTTCATGTTGAGGCCATTACCAAGATTTGTCGTGCAAAGGTTAGAGCGCTCCTATCCCTGCACTAAATTTATTGATTGACTGGCTGAACATGAAATGTTCTCTTTTCTACTTTATTTGTGGTTCTGTTAAGAATCCTTAGATCAATTATTGCTATATGATATTCATATTATCTTGCAAGCATTACTTTCTTAACTTGCATCTACTAGGAAGGATAGAGGATGCTTTTGAGTCGTTGTTATATATGCTCTATCAAAAAAGACAGTCCTAGATAACCTATCTAATGATTATATGGTTATTTAGTGAATTTAAGACGCTTCAGGGACGCTACTTTGGTACACTCAGTAATGTATTAGGTTCTTTAGATAGGAACCTCCTTAGCAAGTCAAATATTTGAAAGTTAAATAATTAATTAAGTGAGAAATATCTGCATGCCTGTGCAACAACCTCACAGATTGACGTCTGTAGGATACATGAACAGTTCTACGTAAAAGGTGATTTTCAGGGTTGAAATATTAATGCAGTTTTTGGCATCTTCATGCCTGGGATAGTTTCGGCCCGACTGTTGAAATGTTGTGCAGAAAACATTGAAAATCTGTTTAACTGCAGGTTAAAACTTATTTGTTTCACTACTTTATGGTTATTGTTGTCTAGAAAAATGTGTTGTTGTGCAGTACCTCAACAACAACATACCCAATGTAATCCCACAAGTAGGGTTTGGGGAGGGTGGTATAAACACAGCCTTACTCCTACCTTGTGAAAGTAGAGGTTGTTTCTGAAAGACCCTTGGCTCAAGGATGTGCAGTGATTCATAGTTCCTTTTATTTTTTATTTTTCCGTAAGGGTTTGGTTTCATTGAGAAAAAGTCTACAGCTGTTCATTAGATTCATTACATCCTGGAACTTGGCCAGCTGATCCATCATCTTTCCAGGATGTTGGAATCATTGAAGCTACAGCTGCTTTAGGGGAGGGTATCAAATTTTCTTATGATATACATGTCCTAAACAGTTCGGCCTTCCATGAGCAATATAATAGAAGTTAGTACACATTAATATTGAGGATATCCAATTGGTTTTTATTGGTGTATGGTATTAGGTGTTAATGAATTGGCATGTTGTATTAAGTTGTCGAGACAACAATTAGTATTATCTTCTCAGCATATTCAAATTGTCTTCTCCAAGTACATTGGCTCACCTCTTGTTTTACCCTCAGGAAGATCTGGAAGGGGGATAAATATTTTATATTTTGTTGTAACTGAAAAAACCTGTTAAAACGATTTTTAATTATTCTTTTTGCACTTGGGACTCACATTGACATTTGTTTCTTTGAAAATGCAGTGCTTGGTTGATGTTTTATAGCATTTTACTTGGGAGTTCCTGAACTTTCTGACATCTAAGGTGAGCTTACCACAGCTCAAGCAAATATACTTTCTTAGTATTCTCCAACGGGCTGATGATCTTTTCTCTGGAGATAGATATGTTATTTGGTCCCTATGATTAATTGAGTAAATGCACATAAGTAAAGGTAATAACATGATTTAAAACCCGTCCATTCATGAAAATGAATTACATTTTTACTTTATGAAAGTTTGATTTCTTTCTCTATTTTCTCTGTTAACCTAACTGAATATAGCAGACCAGAAAAGATTATCTTCATCTCCTCGCTGTTCAGAAATGTGTTCCTTACTCATGCGTGAATCTCTTCCATATTTTAAAAAAAGTAAAATTCAGATATCCAAAACCTACTCAACTAGATCAATTGTACTATAAGTTGCAATTTTCTTTATATCAAAATGGCAACAGAATACATATTAAAATGTAGATGGAAATTTACTTGGGATCTCAAGAAGCCAATAATGTCAAAGGCAACACTAGTATTATTTATTTGAAAGATGAATTCTTTGTTTCAACTTTCAACACTACACTTATATTAGATACAACCCTCAAGAGATTGTTTTCAATTTATCTAATATGTAGTTTCCATTTCTGACAGGTATTACGCCAATTGCATCAACTCAATTGCAGTTGTAAATGGCCCAAACTTTATATAAGAAGCAGACACAACGGGGGACCCAAAGTGTATAGCTAACTGAGATTCAAAATTTCAAAGCTAGGAGATGATCTTGTGATGTAGGCTAAACCTGTACTATTGTATTTATTTGGGATAAACCCGATAACTTTGGTGTCGGGTATAGGGAACATTTCAGTAATATATTTGTACTCCCAATGACTTGTCAATTATACTACTTACTCTAAACATTCACAGAAAATGGCATCAAAGCCACATTAGCTTCTCACTTCGTCGCTTTATTTCTGGCCTTCTGCTTCAAAGAATCAAACTTTGCAGGACATGTCCCTTTGCTTAGTCCTATGTTGGCAGGGTATGCATCATAATAATCTTCGCCATGATCACGACTGATGCTGTTCATGAAAAGAAAAAAGTTTATGCTGAGTAATGCACTAGCCTAGTAATGTGAAAAACAAGAAAATGTATAAGAGTTTATGAAGTTAACGGAAGCTTGTTGCAGTTTGCTGGAAGCCATCCAATCTGTTTTTTCTCGTTATCGTATATCACCATTTTGTCTAGTAGAGAAATATCTGTTGGTGAAAAGAATGAACAGAATTAGAAAGATCAAGTGCACAAAGAACTTGGACACAAACACTACTAAAAAAAACTAGTGCTCTCCTTGATTATTTATGCAAGATTAAGAACTGAATTTTCTCTTCATTTTGTCAAATACTGATTTCTGAATGTATTATTTTAAGCAGCACTTTTGTACCTCCAATCAGATTATGATTTCCTATTCCAACTTCTGTACCGTTCAGTATGCCCAGGCATACATTACCATGCTCCTGAGAGAACACGAGCAAAAATCAGTCTTTGACATCATCCAACCATAATTTAATACCTAGGAAACAGTTGAAAAGGTGCTTACAGTAAGAATAAGATAGGCCTCAGGTGGAAGCTGAAACTCAACATTCTTGGCTTTCATGAAACTCAGTGTAAATGGCTTGAAGTTGATTGTGGCATCATTAACAGATTTGAAGGGTTTGGAACCACTCCAGCAGACGGGAAGGCTTTTGTCATTCGTTGCATCAGTCAGCTGTTTTGCATTTATGTTTTTCTTTATCTGAAGACAAACTATTATTAGAGCACAGAAAAGAATCAAGCATATAGGACTATAACAACACTTCTCCAACTTACCGAAGATAGAAAAATATCATAAGCTTTCGAACTAAAGTAAGTGAAGGTACTTCCACTGTCGAAAATAATTGGAAGACCCTTGACTCCTGTGGCCTGCCCATCAAATAAGAGCTCTGCTGGTCCCAAAGAGTAGTGCTTTCTGAAATCATAGAAATGCATCAGTTTTCATTAAGTTCCAAAGCTCCGGTTACTAACCCTAGAACATAACAGAGGACATACTCCGAAGATGTTTGCTCTATTGGTCTCCAAGCAATTCCAGAAGAGGGAAAAACATCATCACCGAAGAAAAGAAACCCTCCACCTTGCCCACTTAAACAGTGACCCACTACATTTCTGATAAGACCTAAGCCACTCAATTGCGATACGATGCTTGATTTTCCATAGGCAAGACCAAGAACTCCATCCGTAAAAGGTGTATGAGTAGAAGCTGGCACTTCTTGACTGTAGCCACAACTGTAGCATACAACTTAATTCAGTATTTTTGGCAAGTCAAAAACTTTCTCTGATAAACACCAACTTGGTGTCAAAAGTTACGTAAGACGATTCAATCAGGAGGTCATAAATTAAAAGCATCGGATATTTAATAATGAACAAGTGAAAGAAACAGAAAGGCCTCTCGAGTTAATTTTTAAGGTCAACTACAAGTACTATGAATGTTTCTCACCCAAATATTAGATGAGGAGCAGCAATGCTACCATTGGTGAATCTAAGTGGAAATGTGTCTTTGACCAGCACTCCCAAGGATGAACCACTATCTGCATACGCAACCTCATAGTCGCATTGCTCATTAGGGTCGTGACAAGGATGGTTCTCGGGCCAGTGAAGGGACGTGCATACAGGATCCTTACATGTGACAACATTGCTATGTGGTTTGTAAAGATGGTGAGGGGCCTGCAAGGTGCATAATTCCAGATATTCAGACAAACATAGACTAATGCTTAAGGGTTGGAACATGATTCGATATCATGGTATACAAAGATCAGATAAATTGATGATCTTTCAGGCTGAAATTTACTTCAAAGATTTAAATTACAGACAAGGAAAAGGGAGTAATTTACCGGGCTGCATTTTACACAAGGTGCATCACACTGCAGCCAAGTTAGGTCACTACCAGTGTCTATATCGAAAAAGTAAGGTTTGGGGGGTTGGCCAACCTCAAGTGTCACCTGATAATACCTGCACGTAAAGAGACCACCTGGATTTACAAGAAAGAACAGATATAGAAAATTTAAGAATATTTCAAAGTTTTTGAATAGAGAAAAAAATGAACGTCAGATCTTGAAACATACAAATAATCCTTTTCTTTTTGGTCTTTTTATGACGAAGGTGTTTGGGCAGCTAACATGCACCTCGACTAATCTACCTCTACCTCTCAAGTCTCACCGCCTAACAACACTTTTTTACCTTATTTGAGATTTGAACCTAGGCATTCCATGGCTGATTGATGGTTATAGATAATAATATCTTGCTTAATTTAGAATTCGCACCCCCCTGCTCGCCAGACCCCTATAAAATTACATGTAAATAACGATACTAGTTCATGTCAACACAGAAAAATCCCCACACTTAGCACTCTTCTGGAAGCTTCAAATCAATCACAAGACTCACAACTTTCCCTACAGCTCTTGTACTTGCATTTAATTTCCTCTCATATAGCTAAGATTTAGAACTCATATTGCTCACAATTATAAGTATGAAGTAGGACATTGTACCGGATAATACAATTTGAATGATATAGTAATCCTCTTCATCTTCTCTAACCCAATTCCCAAATCCACACACACTCAATTTCTACCCAATCAGCAAACCATAAAAGCATAAAAGAAATGAGTATTACTGTACCAGTTAAGTAAAGCAGTACAAAACAAAATCAGTGATTAAATCTCCCTTCCCTTTGAAAAGCACAATTAGATACCTAATCACTAAACAAACATCCATGACTTATCACTAAACCAGTAATGGTTAAAACCCTTCAAGAATTGGTGAACTTCAATAAGAATAAACAAAGTACATTCACAATAAAAAAAAAACCAAATTAATAACAACAAAGATAGATGATAGTTTAGAAGAAAAATGATACTACAACACAACTTTTCAAGACTTGGTGAACTTCAATCAAGAATAAACAAAGCTCATTGACAATCAAAAAACCCCAAATCAATGAAAACAGAGATAGATGATAGTTTAGAAGAAAAATGACACCACAACACAACCTTTCAAGAATTTATGAACTTCAATCATACTTTAGAAAGAAAGAGAGGAATACCCAATAGGATACACATTTCCAGCTAGAGGGAACACAAGAGAAGAACCAGATTTTAACTGCTTCTTCCATATGGGAAAATTAAAAGCAGAAAAGCAGCTTTCCAATAGTAGCAGAAAGTGCAGCACTAACAACATCACTTTCATGGTGATTTTGGAACAGAAATCGAAAAGGGGTTGGGGCAAAATACTTTCTTGATCTCCAAAAGCTAAGCAAAAAGTTCAATTCATGCTAAAGGAGAACAAAAAAAGGAGTTTTTGGGGATGGGTTCATTTATCTGCACAACCACTTCAAAAATTTAAAGTGTAATGAATTTGGAGAAAGAGAGTAGTAGCATATTATTCTTATGTGTGCCAATTTTTTCTTTGTTTTGTAATTTTCATATTTCCAAAATAAGCTTAGCAAAAACAATTTGTTCTAAGATAATTATTATCTTTAAATGTTTTTCTATTTTGGAAGAATTTGTTTACTTAACTCTCAAAAAACATAGGCAAAAGTGCTCATTACCCTCTAAACTTGAAGCTTTTTATTCAGTGTACACCTAAATTATATTCTGTTTTAATTACCCTCGAACTTGTTTATTCCTCCATCACGTGCACCTTTATTGTCCACATGACGTAGAAATTGACAACAAACTCTAGCAGGCGCGTGAGGAAGTAAATTTTTGCCACATCAGAAAGTTACAACAATAAAAAAAACATAAAATTCCCATTTTTCTTTAATTTTTGGCATCTTTTCAGAACTTTCTCTCTCTATTCTCTAACTATTTTTCTCTCTTTTTCAAATTTCAGAATTTTTCTATCTTTTTCATTTTAATCGACCAACTTCATGTCTAAGAAGACCCAAATTCAGAAAGAGTTCCGCGAAATCTGCCCTTTACTCCGCAAAATGGACCAACTTCACGTCTTAGAGAGCCAAAAGCTTTGAAATCTGCAAGAACTTCACGTCGTCAATTACAATTCTTAGAGCTAAGAGAGAAGTTTTGAGCTTAGTCTGGAAAGTGAGAAGCTTAGGTGAGAAGGTTTGATATTTATTTTTGTCATATTTATTTATCTAGGTGGCTATTATTTATCCACCTGGAAATCCACATCACCACTTTTGTCAACCTATCACGTGCGTGTAGTCACGATTGGAATAGGTGTATGTGATGGAGGAATAAACAAGTTCAGGGGTAATTAAAATGGAATATAGTTTAGGTGCACAGTGAATAAAAAGCTTCAAGTTCAGGGGGTAATGAGCACTTTTGCCAAAAACATATATAGTACTAAATAAAACTTAGTAAATTATATTCTATATTTTTTAAGGAGCATGAGTTAAAACGATATTCATTCTGAGACACATAAACTATAAACAAAAGAGATAAGTATTGAAAATACTCATAAATTTGGTACGAATTATTAGTTTCATCTGAACTATTGACAGCCCTAAACACTATATTATTTGACTAACTGAACTTAAATACATTCCAATTTTATAACATGAGTGAAATACATTACTAAATTATCGCCAACTTCAGAGTGTTTTCAACATCTCTCTTGACTTTTTATTAAGAAATTCATTCTCTTACAAAAGTTTTGAGACCAACATCTATGTCATATGACAAATTAAGGGTGTATTAAAGTTTAGTTAATTAAATAAAATAATATTTTAAAAGTTGTTAATAGTTTAAAGATGAAACTAATATTTCGTATTATGTTTGGAGCTCTAAATAGAATACATAAATATACTCTTTAACTTGGTCTCAAGTCTCAACTCACATTTATATCCTCCAATTTTAGGTCTGTATATATAAATACTTAAATTTGTATAAAATTAAACAAATAGGCACACATACTACGTGACTGAGTGAAAAGGACCCCTCAACTCGGAGAGGTTTGTGGCTGAGTGAACTTCTTGGAATTCACCTTATGCGACGGCACAGACAACTTGTCTCTTTCGCATCAATTATGAATCTATATAAAAACAACAAACATGCTCAATATAGTTTGTGGAATATGAAAAAAAAAGAAAAGAGAGATGTACGTCGATTTTATTTTGTTTTTTTGTGAAATGGGAATTATGGAGATTGTTTTTGATAAATTTTTGGTTTAAAAAATAATATTTTAGAATAAATTTGAAAAAATATAAGATTAAAAGTTATGATAAATATAATGAAATTAAAAAAAATAGTTATAGTGAAATAATAAAAATAACTGAAGTAAAAATAATAATTGAAGTATAAAAAAAAGTGGTAGAAATAAACTGGAAAGATACATAATGATAGCACGATAATAGGGGAACAATACTAGAGTCGCAATATAGAAAGAAAGAAAACGTTTGACTATTTATTAACTATCTACTCTAATTCTCGATATTTATGCTCATTTATTCAGAGTCATGTCATTAGTGTGGTAAAGATATCTCATGTTCTGGCTAATTACATTTTTTCTCTTTCTTCTTTTCTCGATCTATCTCTATTTTTCCTCAAACCTATTATTGTCAGACTCTCTCACCTCCTTGCTCGAGGTTTTGTATTTCTCTTATGTGCATGCCTGTAGTTCTCGCAACTTATCCACGAAGGAGGCTACTATCATCTTATCATGTATATCTTTGTTCTTAATCTTGTCACTTTGTTAATAGTATGTTCACACACTCATCATGTATGGATCCTCATCTCTGCTAACTTCATCTTCTTAAAGTGTGGGTTCTTGATTGACCAACACTCAATCTCGAACAATATAGTCAGTATGACGACCACTAAATATATAGAACTTTCCTTTAAGTCTCGGTGACACTTTCTTAACACACATGACACCAAATACGAGTCTCCATTTCATCCACCCGCTTCAATATGATGTACGGCGTCCTCATTGATCTCCTCATTTTCTTAAATTATAAAAGCTAGATACTTTAAACTTTCTCTCTCGAGAATATCTAATGTATCAATCATCTCTTTCCATTTATCTCTTGTGATGGCGACACTAAACTTGCACTCCATGTACTCTATTTTGATCATGCTCAACCTCAAAAAATTTAAATTTCAAGATCTACCTCCAAATCTCTAATTTATATATCTTTAACTCTATTGCACGTCTCATCAATCTATACTAAGTCGTCTGCATAATAATGTATACCATAATACTTCCTCTAAAAATCTAGTGTCATTTCATCTTTTACCAATACAAATAAAAATGAATTGATCCCCAATACATCCAACTCAGTTGAGAAGTTATTTGAGTCTTCTTTCACTATCCTTAATCACTGTAACATATGCCACATGTAAATATGAGCTTTAAAGAAAATGATTTGACACGTTTATAATAACCTAAAAATTCATTTTTTTTCTTATTTTAAAATTAATATACTATATAATAAAAATCCAAAAAGTCACTCTCATAATCGGGCACTGTTTTTTTTAAGGGAGAAATGTAGTAAGTGATAATTGATCACTAATTTTTTAAGTAAATAACTTAACTTTTAACCAATTCATCATTTAGTTTTCTTATAGCAAAGATATCAGTAAGTAAATATTATACCATTTAAAAAAATATATACACAAAATATTTAATTTTATAAAAAGATCATAAATTTATATGCCCCATTTTAATTTAGACTATAATTCGCCCTTCTTGACAAGCTTTCAATTAAAAGAACAAGCTAGAAAATGTTACAGATCAAACAATAATAATATTCTCTCGTTTTTATTTAATTGTCACCATTTTAGGTTTCATTTCCTTAAGAAACAAGATAAGTTTATCATTTTACTCTTATTTAGTGTTCTCTTGAATTCAAGTTTCAATTAATGAAAATAAATAAATTTATTTTGATTAATTGCTTAACCAGTAAACACGAATTAATCACTTTGTTTTCTCATGTTGGTCAAATGTATACTTTCAAAGCTAATAGTAACTCTCAAAGGTAAAATAGGAAGAATATTGTTATTTATGCATTGATTTTGTGAAATGACAAATATGGAGAACATCTATTTTTAGCAAAGACGACATATAAATAGAAACGGAGCGAATAATATATATGTATACATATCCTAATTAAGTGAGATATGAGAGGATGATGTGCATTTTATCCGTAACTTGCTTCCCTCTGGAGAAAGCATCTTAAGTCATAACTACACCTTTTACTGCAAATTAAATAGTTATGATTATGAATTGAATAATACACTCTCCGTTCATTTTGCTTAATCCATGTTGATTATTGAGTATTTTTCCTTTTAATTATAAAAAAGTACAGTATTTTTTTTGTTTATTTTTATTTGTCACTTTTTAACATATTAATTTCTATTTTTTTTAGTATTAATTACTTATTGTCTAATTATTATTTTTTCAAAATATAATATTAAATATTACTTAATTAATAAGGATAATATGGTAAAATAGCCATGATAATCATTGTTTTTTAATGGGTGTGCGGTGTGCCAATTCCAAACGTGACAAGTACAAGTGAACGGAGGAAGTATTTTTTTAGAGGTTTATTTTATTAAATTAATTTGACCGATTATGTTTTTAACCTCTAAAATTTACTATTGTTTTCTTTGTTCATTTTTACTTGTTCAATATTGACTTGGCACACTCCTTAAATAACAATAAGCATAATGAATTTAATTATATTATCCTTCGAATATAATAAATTTAATATTTTGAAAATTGACTATAATTAATACTAATAAAGATAAGCTAGGAACTAATGGATAAATTATATTATAATTTTTAAATTTGGACAAGTAAAAGTGAACATCTATTCTGGTCTTCGTAAGAGGGCGTGGGTTCATATCCCACTTCTGACACCATAATAATTTATGTTATTATTTATAAAAAAACAATAAATTTCTCCTAATTTGTTAAAATAAACGAATAAAAATATATATCTTTAATATAAGACATCCAAACAAAATAAAATGAAAGTAGTAATAAGCATTTTTTTTACTACTACTACTGTTAAGGAAGGAGTATTGGTATTGGCATGCCAAATCAGAAAAATGATCTGTTTCATTCTCCAACCATTAAAAGTATAATAATAATACAATTGTGAGTATTAATTTGTATTTAATCTGTTATTTACATTTTATCCTTTTGAATTATTTACTTGACCCAGTTATTTTGCAGTGAAAATGATCAAATTTGCTCTTTTTATCATTCAAACAACTGCGAATTATTTGTTCAAAATTTCATAAAAAGAATATTTTCCTCAATATATAATTATTCTCTTTTGTATAGTGAATTAGTTAAAGACTTGAAACATTTTTCTTTGTCTCAATTCTCTCTTTCTCTAAACTAACCTCATTATACATTACAATATTTTCCCATACTTCTCATTTTTTTATTTTTTCCCCACTCTTTCTGGTATCTATCTCTTGTCATGCTCAGCTCAACACAAAGGAAGACCATCACTATTTACAGGGTAGAAAATCTTTATTGCAATGAATATGACAATTATGGGTAAATGAATAGCTCAAAGGTTACACAAGTTACAAGGTATAATGAGGTAGAATAATGAGTGAAATTAATGATAAATTATGACAATAGTGGTTCCAAGAGTTACATCTACATTCTTGTCATTTATACACACTAACATATGCACTTAATATTTAAATATTAAAATGCATAAAGACCAACAGTTTGGTTGTTGTCGGTTTCCGTTCGGTTATTAACCATACAATTTTTTTAAAAATGATTAATTCAAAAGAGGAAAAAAACAACAATCTATTCAAAAAATGAAAAATAGTTAGAACGGCTAACATAACAAATCTTTCAATAACTGAATTTACTGTGAATAAAACTTCAAAATTCATCATTCTGACCTAGAAAAAAGAGACAGTGACATTCCTAATCTCATAAAAAATTGTCATAGACAATTCATGAAACCTGTAAAAGATAAATATTCTTGTCTTGGACCTTTATATTTTCATAAATAAATTATAAATAAATTTTGATATAAACATATATATAATATATTTAAAATTGCTTACAAAACAATATATTATGTATTTTATGATAATAAAATATATGTATATAATTCATCGGTTCAGTTCATTTATTTATTTGTTTTTTCTGAACAAAACCAAACCGAATCCAAAGCCTAATAAAATAGATGTGGTTTGATTTTTATCCAAATCGCGAACACCCGTAATGTCATGGTGTTTGAATGAAAATTCACGAAGTTAGAGGGACGAAAAGAGAATTTCAAGCAGGTACAAGTGTCTATTTGCTAAGTATCAAGGACTGAAAAAAAAAAGAATTAGCTTTACGTTACTCTTTGCGCGTACATGTTTTTAGTCACCCTCTTATTGAGCGCGTGGTTAAACCATCAAAAGATTGTCTTAAATACAAATTATTACTTAATTAATTTAATTTTAATTGTAGAAAAAACAGCTGCGAAATTCCAAAAAAAGAGCTCAAAATTATCATCGAAGCATCAGAGAGACAAATCCAATCCCCCCTTTCCCCATTTTCCTCTCTGTGTTTCTCTCTCTAAAACAACCAATCTCAGACCCCACAAATCTCTCCTTTAAACCCCTTCTTCCTCAGCCAGCACCCAAAAACCCAATTTCTCTCAGCAATGCCAGCTTCCTCCTCAGGTGCACACCAAAAAACCCTCTTCTTTTTGTTCATAAATATGTATTTTTTGAGTTTTTTTTTGAATGAATTTTTGAAATTGATTTGAAAATGGTTGATTTTTGTGCTAGAATTTGATGGATCCATGTGTTAGGAATTGATATAGGCTAACTAGTTGTTATTGTTGTAGAGACGAGGAATAGATGGAGGAAGCGAAAGCGGGAGCCTTTAATTTCGAGGAAATCGAAGAACCAACATGATGATGACGGGTTTGAAGATGAGGAGGATGAGGAAGACATTGAACAGCAGGAGATGGAAGATGACCATCAAAACCCTAACAATTCAGTGGATCGAAGTTACTCTGTTGAGTTGGTGTCAGAAAGTAGGGACCGGATTAGTGAGTTTCCTTTGGTAGTGAGACGAGCTGTAACTCGGCCTCATTCATCTGTGCTGAATATTGTGGCAACAGAGAAGGCTGGGCTGAGTGGGGAGAGCAGGCAGAATGGGTTGGTTTTGGAGAACATATCGTATGGGCAGCTTCAGGCACTTTCAGCTGTGCCTGCAGATAGTCACTTTTTGTTGACTGAGGAAAGAGGAGGGGAAGGTAGTGGGAGTGGTTCATATGTCATCACTCCTCCACAGATATTGCCGGGTCGCGGTGTCATTAAGCATTATGGTAGTGCAGGTCGAATCCATGTCGTGCCAATGCACGCAGGTACTCATACAGTGTGCTTATAGTGAAATTTTGTTGCATATCATTTCCATAGTTGATGGAACCTTTCTGTGCTTTTAAGTACCAAAATACTTGTTTGCTTGTGAATAATGATTTTGAGCAAGAAATGATAAAACCGGGAGTTAGAGTGATATGTGTAAGATCTGTAGTATGCATTCTTTTTTAGCAATCTGAAAAGGTCAACTGTTGGAAGTTTCTTAATTGTACTGTAGAAGTTCTGCATTTTCTGTCAGGACTTAACTACTTTTGGGAAATAAGGTAGTTGCATAGTCCAATGATATTAGTATTATTATTTCGAAGGACAATTATGATCATTGGATTTAATAACTTCCTAATTTGTTGAAATTTAAGAGATGAAGCAATCTCTGACCTTAGTATCTAGGGTAATTGGCAGTAATTCTATCAAATCAGTATGCCTGCTGGCAATGGGACCTTAAAGAGGTGTGGTATAGACACTGTTGCAATTTTATGAATCTCCTTCCACTTTCTTTTGAGTATTGCTGTCCTTCCAGTTCAAAGATAACGTCCTTCACCAGGAGTGTATCTTATAGAATAATTGATAGGTTAGAAGAGGTGTATGTGATATCTCACAGGAAAAATATGAATCTATACAAGTTATTAGCTATGCAAACAAGAACTTGGAATCCTCTTGTGTACTTTGCTGTCCAAGTCTAGTGTTGATGGCATACTTGTGAAATAGATGCTAGAAGAAACTTACCGAGCTAAACACTTTTTTGGTCCAACTGAAGGACATGAATTTTAGATTTGCATGTGTGGACTGTGGAGTGCCTTAGTAAACTAATCTTACTTATAATCCTTAGATTAACATCTGCCATTTTCCATCAATGTTATTTTTTTGCATGCGCTTTACCAAATTAATTATAGAATAACCTCTTGAATCACCCAGATTTATCTCGAGGGGTGAGTGGCAGGTATCAATATTCTATAAAAGTAGTTTGCCTTGAGAAGGTCTCCTTATATTCCAATGGTGCTTAGTCTTTGACGAAGTTGCCTAGATTGCTAGGGGTATCTGTCTGAGAATAAGAAGTCTGTCTCTTGGCTAGGTTCAAAGAAAATCACGGTTTGTAAAAATGGTTATATGTGGATTTTTGGGAATCTGAATTCTTAAAATCACTTGGAAATGACACTTAGGACTTTGGTTTGGTGGTGAAGACGCAATATGCATTAGACACACGTAACGGGTTTGAACACTGTCACAATCAAAGCCTGGTATTTAAGTTGGAAGGAAGGTTGATAGGGCTGGTTCGTACTCGAAGTTTCAAACCTATGCGACAACTGGACTGGTCAGAAGTCCACTTGGAATTTTTTCGATATGAAAACAATGGAAATGCTATGCTTGGCATTCATGGTGCATTTGACTTGAGTGCAGTACAAAGTATTTCTGGATACAAGCATACCTGCTGCTTATTTCTAGTATAGAGTAGCATTCTTGGATTTATATTTGGATTATGTTCTCTGTTACTTTTGAGGCTACATGGTGGCTTAGTACTCCATTGCAGTACTTTTTAGATTAATCATTGATTTCTTCTTAAAATGAATGTCGTCTGCGTTGCTCATGGTATCCATGTGTAGGTCAGTTACTGCTTGAGAACCTTGTACTGGTGTCTTGTTTTTGTATTTTTGTTTATGGTCTCTGATCTTTGTCTAATTGGCCCTTTGTTATTCCTGTGCAAACAGATTGGTTTTCACCTAATACTGTGCACAGATTGGAAAGACAAGTGGTGCCACATTTTTTCTCTGGAAAGTCAGCTGAACATACACCCGAAAAATACATGGAGTGTAGAAATTGTATTGTTGCAAAGTACATGGAGTTTCCTGTAAAGCACTTGTCAGTTGATGATTGCCATGAGATCGTAGCTGGTATCAGTGCTGATGATGTAACTCGAATTGCAAGATTTCTTGATCATTGGGGGATCATCAACTACTGTGCTGTTCCTCCTAAAGATGAGGCCCCAAAAGATGGCACATATTTGTATGAGGACACAAACGGTGATCTCTGTGTTCCAGTAGCTGGTTTGAAGTCTATTGACAGCTTAGTCCAATTTGACAAGCCTAAATGTCGACTGAAGGCGAAAGATGTTTATCCTGAACTTGTGCGTGACTGCGATGATGACTCCGATTTTGACAACTCAATCCGAGAAATCTTGTCTGAAATTAGATGCAATTGTTGTTCTCGGCCTGTTCCACTAGCGCATTATCATTCACAGAAAGAGGTATATTACACATCTACTGTTGTCTTTATTTGCTGGTTATGGCTTATATTGAAGAATCAGTAAATGCTTGTTAAGTTCTTTCAGGTATTTCTTAATGGAGCAAATTTCCAATGCCTTATTTGCTATTGTGGAGAGAAGAGAGTAGTTACTTTGAGAGCTTTAAGTACTTTGTAATAGGCATATATGTTGTTCATTTGGTGTTAAAGAAAGTGTACGTGCAGTAAAAAATTCTCATTGCTCGAATGCACAATAAGTTACCTTCTTGATCAGGCGAGAAGAAGACCAATATTGGCTTTTAGTTCCTTTGCCGCTCTTGTCTGGTAGAGAGATGCAGGATTCCATAAGATCTTGCTGTTTACTGATGTGCCAGAATTAGATTTAGCTGCTACCAGGGCTTTAGCAAAGAGGTTGTGAAAAGATTAACAAAAGAAGGAAAAACATTAATCTAAGAACCTTTCTTGGTAGCATAAAAGGATATTTGAGATTATGAATTTTTTCTCTCAGCAACATCATTTGGGGCAGAAATTTATGTGCGACTAAAAAGTTTACGCTTCATTTGGCACATAGGCGCTGAATTACATGACTTCTTTTGATGAATATTGTTGAGTGGTGGATGCCTTCAACACTGACTTACTTTTTCTTTGACAGATTGATATTCTATTGTGTTTGGATTGCTTCCATGAGGGTAGGTTTATTGCTGGTCACTCTAGCTTGGATTTTGTCAAAGTGAGCTCTATGAAAGATTATGGAGATCTAGATGGAGATACTTGGACTGACCAAGAAACACTATTGCTTCTCGAGGGAATGCAACTCTACAATGAAAACTGGAATCAAATTGCAGAACATGTTGGCACCAAGTCAAAGGCACAGTGCATCCTTCATTTTGTCCGCCTGCCTTTGGATGGTGCCTCATTAGACAATATTGAACTTCCAGGTGCATCTGGTGCCTCTAGTTCTAACACAGGTGAAGATCGTAATAAATCCCATTCAACTTTGAATGGGAATCTTGCAGGTGAGACAGTGGACTTTCATTTCTCTTTATTATATGATCACAACGCTGAATCTTTAATGCTCTTGCTTCATCCTGTTATGATGTAGGACCAAGCACTGGAAACCTTGATTCTGATAGCAAATTTCCATTTGAGAACTGTGGAAATCCAGTAATGTCCCTGGTAGGACTTTGTTATTGTCAGCCTGCTCTTATGAAATGTTTATTCCTCTTGTTCATATGAAGATACTTTAGTTCCTAGTTGCTGCAAGGATATCTGTTGATTCTTGAGGAATGTTGCCTTCATTTTGTCGGTTGGGGAAGGGCATGTCACTTGTTTATAACGCAAATATGTTATTTGTTTTCTATAGTTTGTTTCTCTTTTAGTATCCTTTTCCTTTTTGGTTCACCTCTCTCTGCGTGAAATCATGGAGGGCGATGCATTTCCTTTAGAGCTTTAGAGGGTGCTTGGGTAAGCTTTTATAAGCTAGTTAAACCAACTCATAAACACGTTTTGACTTACCCTACTTTGTTGGTGTCTACCAAATGTGCCTATATGACTAGTACTTATTAGTCAAAATCAGCCAAAAGTCATAGCTTGTCCCCCCTACATATGGCTTTCAGCTTATTAGCTTTTATCTTTTACCAATGTTATGCTATGTTATTCCTAATTCTTTTTGTAACCCCTGAAATTTCCTTCCCAAAACAACACCTCCTTCCTCTCCATTTCATTGTTGTCATTTGTCATTTTCCATGTAGAGATGCTTCTAATTGTTTAAATTTGAAAGTAGCTTTAGGGCATTTCAGTCACTTTACAAGAATAAAGTGCTTATTAGACTTTTTACCACACACACCAACTGTTTTTTATCAATTTCACCAGTTCTATCCATACACAACAAGCGCTGAAGTATATTTTGTACGCAGCTTCAACAAATTTTGTAAGAATCTGTAGTTGTATTGATTAAAAGCACCAAGAAGGTGCAAGGCTGCAAAAAAAAAAAGCATTCACAGATCAGTAGAAAAAGTATGCCCCTTCTCTTTTAGAGGGATCCTATCAAATCTAACAGTTCCTGTTTCACTTTCACTGGTTAAATTTTTTTACATGAAAGATAAAACAAAAGTAAACAAATACATCTCGATCTTTTGAATAGAGCCTTCTTTGTCTTCAAAGCACCTCATATGCCTTACTCTCCAAATAGACGACATACAAGAAGGCATAGTGTACCATCATTTCCTTTTCTTCTTGTTCTTATCCTTGATGTTCCAGTTTTTTAGAAACCCAATCGTCTCTCTGGGTACTCCATTTAAGTCCCACCATGTTAAGGAGCAGTTGCATAATTGATCAGTGATGTAGCAGTGTAAAAACAAATGATCTATGCTCTCTGAACTGGATCCACACAAAAGCACCTGGATCACAATCGGTATCCTCTTTTTTTGGTAATTTCAAGCTTGCTTTATGAGCCACCAACCATGAGAATATATGTCCTTGTAAGAAGCATAAGTTTCCCAGATCTGTTTCCGAAGCCAAAAATTATTCTGAAGTCCTCCTGAAATCAAACTATCACAGCGAGATTTCACTGTGAATTGACCTCTGCTTTCAGCTTCATCCTGTCCTGGCACTGTGACAGACCTTAGAATTTTCCAGAATCAGTAGCAGTTTAGCATGTCTACCCATTTCCAAATCATTCAAGTTCCTCCTAGAGTTGAGATTCCAACCATCATTGCTTCTATTGGACATTTGCTTCTGGCATCACAGATGGTCTATGTATGTCAGGGAACAACTCTTTGAGAGGAGCATGAGCGATCCAGCAGTTATTCTTTATCTTCCTTCCATCCCATCTTGAAACTAATGTTGCCCAATAATTGTTGCTAGAGATTCCTCTAAACCCAGCACTTCAAGGGACGTTTACAGCTGTAAAGATATGGCACCTGGGCCTAACTCAACTCCAAAAACTAGCTCATGACGGGAGGTTTGTCCAAGTCCATATAAGGAGACCAATTTCCCATCCCTCTACTGATGTGGAACTTCTTAACACTCCCCCGCACGCCCAGACCTCAAATGGAGCGTGAACTCTTCTAAATGGGGGGCCAACATCGGTGAACAACAATTTGGGATGGGCCGGACTCTGATACCATGTTAAATTAGGTCTTACGCCTAACTCACACCCCAAAAGCTAGCTCAAAGGGAGGAGGATTGCCCAAGCCTTATAAGGAGTCCACCCATCTCATTAACCACCAATGTGGGACTTTTGTCAATCTTTAACAACTTTTAGTACTGCAGGGATCATCAACTCCATACTTTTCATTAACTACTTCTTTTTGTAAAAACCTTGTTCTTCAGATATGAACATCCACAGCCATTTCAACACCAAGTTGTTTTTGTATTGCTTCAAGTTTCTAATTCCCAGTCTCCCCTCTTCTTTACTGGCTATAATAGTGGTCCATTTTACTAGGTGAGAATTCCCCTTTTCACTATTCTCTTGCCATGAGAACTCCCGCCTTAGTTTATCCAAACTTTTTCAACCTTAGCAGGTAGTGGAAATAAAGACATTACATAAGTTGTTAACGAATCAAGCACAATATTTATCAGTACTAGTGGAAATCAGCTTCAACACTTCAAACTACTTCTAATCAAAGCTTCGACTCTTAAAATTTCTTTTAATCACCTACAACAGACGGGCTCTTAGTACCATTTCAACATATGCCTTTTGAGTTCAGTTATTTCATTGGGGGTAAGTTAGTAGAGAACTAGGCTATCCTTGTTCAGTTGTTTGTCTAACTTGCTGAAGGGTCCCATAATCCCCCTATGGTGAGATAATTGTCAAAATAGAAGTTAGCAGATGAACTATTTATGAGAAACATTAATGCAAGTCTTCTTCATGAGTTGTTTTCCTAAAAAGATCTTTCACAATGGTAAAAATGTTATAGCAATGAAACACGTAGGAATTCATTATGATGCTTTTTAACAGAGAAGATTCAGAGTTGAATTTTTGATAAAATAAAAATGTCTAGATATATTCCTTTATTTGCAAAAATGAATGATATAATTTGCAGATGTGACTGACCCTTTTTATTTGGTTTTCTCGTCTATTGCAGCTTTCTTTTTTTGAATTTTTAAAATTAAATTATTTAAATATCTACCTGCTGTTATATATTCACTGTTTCGTTCAACTTACTGGAATGATCCATCAGATCCCAAATTATTAACTAATACATACTGCATGTGCAACTGTACATGACTTCGTAGAATTAAATAAGGGAAGGCCTTAGCAGCCCTGTCAATATTGAGGCTCTGGACCTGGAACTACCTGTTCTTAGGTTCAAGTTTTAGTAGAGAGATTTTGCTAAGTTTGAAGTGGTTAGTGTCTTGATTCTCTTTTTTTTTTTTATGACAAGGGAAACCCGCTGCCGCTACCCTTTGGGTGCGTACAGGGTAAAACCCCCGCTCCTACACAATAGCTCGCAAACCATATAGGAGAGGTAACCCGCACTAGGCAAGCCCGGTGCGACGAGCTCGACCCAGAAGGCAAACCCCTTGCTTTCGCTGGCAAGGGGTTTCGAACTTGAGACCTCCAACATGGAAGTCCCAAGCCCAAACCATTGGGCCACCCCGAAGGGTTCTTGATTCTCTTATATCTCATTCTGAGTCCTTCTCCAATAATTGATGGTGTAGACATTGCTTATATTAACATTTTGCTTTTATACTTGCTCACCTCTCCTTAGTGTTTTCATAACTTGTGATATATTAGAATTTTATGATGTGTGCATTATTAAGCAGCTGTTTGAATTACATTTAAATTGACTTTGCCATACCATCTAAATTATAGACAGTTGAGTGCTGAGGGACCCTTATTCTGAGGTGGGAACAAAAAGAAGAATTTTTTAGCTCTCTGTTGTTATCTGTAGGTTGCTTTTCTGGCATCTGCTGTTGGACCGAGAGTTGCTGCAGCATGTGCCCATGCATCCTTGGCAGCTTTATCCAAGGATGATACTTTAACTGCACCACGGAACATGACTCAGATGGATGGATCCACAACAAATAATGGGTATGTATTCTACTGTTTTTTCTTTATCAAGTATCAGAACTTGAAAGGAAATACATAAGTGAAGAAGACGTGCTAAAAATAAAGGTAGAAGTCATCAGTAGCAACAACAAATAATATGATATAGAAGTAAAGGCAATAACAAGTAATAATAAAATATAAGAATAAGTAAGTATCTGCTCTGTACAACTTCTTAACGACAGTTAACTAATCTTTCCTTGTCAAAAGAACTCTTAAAGAAAGAAAAACAGGGGGAGTATTCTATTTTTGGTTGTATAGGTTTATCTAGAACTTGAATTCTTGGCTCTCCGTCCACATCCTTGGCCAGCAAATCAGACACCTCTTTTGACATCCCCTCAACCTTCTCTTATTCGTTTCCAACTGCCCAAGTGTTTCTCCTCATTGTACCTTCTGCATTAGGCATTTTGTGCTACATGAAATACTGTATTTCATCATCTCAACTGTCCCTTTTAGTAATCTCTTTACCTCTCAATTTTTTTTTACCTTTAGTCATCTCTGTTATTTTCAAAACCCCTATGCTTTGGGAGCATTTAAGTCTAAGAATCTTGTTGGCTGCATCTATGGAGCTCCATTTTGGCTGATATTACTGAGCTAGTTACACCTTGGAGTAACTAAGAGGATGCTGGATTATCTTCTCCAGTTTTAGAGATACGAGCAGACCATTATATGCACAGGTATACAGTGCTAAATGGAAGCAAAGAGTAGATCTGATTGCTATTTTTCAGTGCATAGTTGGGTGTGTCGCCACTGTTATACTTGCTTTGTCACATAATGTTGTGGACTGGATTGCAAGCCATGTTTCTTTCACCTGTGGTAGAGAAACTATGGTGACGGTTGTGTTGTCAAAGGTGCACTTAATCCCTGAAGGGAGGCTCAAAACATGTTGAGTGCTTCGACTCGCTTATTGTGCGCTTCAGTGTCTTCATTAAGGCTAAAAGACAATTTTTCCTTGCGAATAAGCTTTTCCCGAAGAGGCAATACTAAATAATTGGTATTTCACTTTATAATAATTGTTTTTTCATTTTCTTTGTCCATATATTTGTCAGTGTTATCAAAGGCGCGCTCTAAGCACGCTTAAGCCCTGAAGCGAGGCTCAAAATGTGTTGAGCACTTCGCCTCGCTTTATGTGCATTTCAGTGTCTTCAACAAGGTTCTAAGACAAACTTTTCCTTGCCAATGAGCCTCTTATGAAGAAGTGACACTAAACAATTGATATTTCACTTTATCATAATTTTTTGTGTAATTTATTTAGTCATATATTTGTCATTCATGTTTATAATGATTAGTCTTGGACTAAACATATATATTTGTGTTTTTTCTCCCTTGCGCCTTTTTTCATTAAAGCCCACGCTTTATTTGCGCTTAAAACCCCCACTGACCTTAGAGCCTTGTTGCGCTTTTCGCCTTTGATAACACTATTATTTGTTATTCATACTTATATTTATTAGTGTTGGACTACATATATATATATATAGTATTTGTTTTTTTCTATTTCCGCCATTTTTCCATTAAAGCACACACTTGAGTTCTTAACCCCCCCCTAATGGACCCTAGAGCTTTATTGCTTTGCCTTTTTATCACTAATATCTGAGATGCAAGAAACTGGGTTGCATGCTGACACATGTATGGTTTTCTATTTGGATACAACTGCATCTGTAGCACATAAGCTGGGTTATATGCCTTGCTTCTAACTGTCACCTCATAAGTGGCCCCCGACAGACTTAATAAATGTCTCTGCTCCAGGGATTCTACTCTTAAATTGTTGGTGTCCTCCCATTGTTTGTGCAACTGGGTTGTTAAATTCGTCCATTTATATTCATTGTTTCTGTTAGATATAGGTTGTATTTTCTCATGAAATCTACCATTACTGTAATCCTTACCTCCTTTTTTGGGATAAGTAATATAGGTAAATCAGAACCTTAGAAAAGATGAGTAAGAGAAACTTTGATGTGCATGTTTCGGGGAACTTGTGATTCAAGCACTACTCTTTTCTAGGGTATGCTTTCATCGTACTTAACTGGAAATCATTTGAAACTGAATTTCAAGCTTTCTTGGTTCTTCTGTTCAGTTTCAGTTTGTGAGTTTTAACGTTTGGTTCTTTGGTTTGGTTTTATTTCTTTTGGAGAAAGAGAAACACCAAAATTTTAGGCATGTATAAACAGTGTTAGTTCTTAGGAGAAAAGGAAATAAAATTTAGAAATGATTACTCTTCTATCTATGCTACCGGATGTGTGACTGCCTTACTCTTACAACGATCCTTGCAATTAGATTAGCTTAACTGGTTACACATGGACTTGACAAGATAGTGCACTTCTGTTGTCTAACTTGGGCAGTGTTTGCCCGAGTGATTATTATCGACTTGCCATTGTAAGTTTTATTCTATAAAAATACTAGTGTTGCCATGAAAAAAATAATCTAATTTACTATAAGTGATCATACTCGCTCCACTTCCACACAAATATAATGGATTTTAAGTACTAAAACTGATTTTAATAACAATATATCTTGAACTAGAAGAAATCAATTAACTTGAATCGGTTCATTTAGATCTGTAGAAGAAATCAATTCACTTGATTCTTTTTGATCGATAGAAGAAATCAATTCACTTATAAGACATGTATATTTTTCCCTTGATGAACTCTCTGAAACAAAAAGCCATAAGATAATTAATGATAAAGAAGTACTTAGATTTCTTTCCTTGGTTTAGAATTCCTCTTCATCCTTTCATTTTGGGTATCAATAGCTTGAAAGAAGACCAGAAATAAAGAATATCCCCATCCCCACCCCCACCCCCGATAAGAAAAAAAATATTTTTTTGATAAAGATTATAAGCCCAACAAAACTCCAAAGTTTAGAATAGGCACAAACTCAGAAAGGCAACCGAAAAAATTGAATAGAAAGATATAAGCTGAATCATAGCTAGCTTTTGGTTTGGTTTATGTATTTACAAAAAAAAAAAAAA